>CAJQZN010040637.1:18546-40592 GCA_907164685.1 Colias eurytheme
TAAAACACTCGTTTTTCACTTCAAAAATAATAATTAAAATCACCATGTGTCCGTGACCAGACTGGTCACTGAAACAAATTGACATGGGCACATGTCATTTCAAACTGTCGAACTGACATATATCTGTCCTCTTTTTTCGCATGACATTTTGCCATAAGCCAAAAAGGCCAAACTAGTGCTATATTGTTCAATTAATTGTTACTTCTCCAGGCTTGATAATTGCTCCGAGCCCTAGTCCCTTCGATTTTAAAGGATTGAGATTTAATGTGGATAAGACTGTAAATACAACTTGGAATTATGCTATTAAATGTTTTCGATTTTAATTGATTTTGTTATTATTGAGATTATTGGGTACTTAAAGATGTAAAAGTATAAGTATCAATGTTAATTTATACGTCACTACTCACTAGCTGTGCCCTGCAGTTTCACACGCATTGCTTTACTCCTATTGGTATTAGCTAGATAGCCTTCCTTGATGGATGGACTTTCTCAGTGAAATAATTTTTCAATCAGTGGTTCCTAATATCAGTGCGTAAAAGCAAACACACTAACAAACTCTTCAGCTTTATAATGTAAGTAGTTAATACCTATATGTATAGATAATTAATATTACATACTTACATACAAAATATCAACGATATCAGTTCAGTACCTTTTACCTCCAAAAAATGTGTCATTCAGAATATAATCAGAGAAATATATTACAAAAAAATATAGGTATATATATTACTGAGCCAAATATCACACACATTCGAATAGCCATTATAGCACCTACACACACATACTCACAAGTCACAAACCTTTGCAACAAGTTCATATCCACACAATTCTTTCAAGAAGAAAAATTCGTAAAAATTAAAACCTCCCCTATATTCTCAAATACTGAAATCTCACGTCCAATGCGCAGTTATTAATTATTAATTTCCAAATGATTTATTAGCTTCAGTTATGAAAAATTGCAAAGTTAATTAGAAAATATAAACGCCATATTCATTGAAAGGGTTTGCTTTTTATTCTGAAGGGATTCATTAGGGTTTGAAAGGTAATGAGATTTTTTTTGTATTTGCGTCATCTTAAGAAAGGAAAAGATATTCTTTCTTTTTATATCATTTCAAGTTATGAGCAGGTCGTCTAATCTGTTAGGTTAGGTTACGTTTAAATTTGCCTGTATTTAATCTATCTCTGCATCCAATTTCATGCAGATAGATCTGTTTTTGTGTGAAAGAGTAACTATCATACAAAATTTATTGTGTTTAGGTAATATTGGTAGTAAGTAGGATATCCAGTTCAGTCAAGATAGTTTATCTAGTCTCTTATAAAATCTAATCTCTATAGGTACATAAAATTCTCGTATCACAATGTTAGTTACCATACTCCTCCGAAATGAGTAGATCGATTCTCATGAAATTTTGTGTGCATATCGATATCGGGTAGTCAACGTTGGCCTGCTGTTCATAACATTTAATTTTAAAACATGTGCCTATTATTTGTATAGATCCGTATCACGGTGCATTTACCAAGCGAGCGAGTGCTCATTCTTACCCCATTATGTCAAATTATTTTAGTGTAAACAGGCGTAGAGCATTATTTCGTTGTTCTTAGTGCGTTCGAAACGATTCTATGCAATGAACTGAACAACACTGAATACGAAACTTCGTATACACTAAAAGATCACAAAAGAATGCTCTTGCTCCAGCTCTATGTTCGTTTGGTGTAAATGCACCATTACAATCTCTGTTTGTACTGAACTAAAAGTAAGTGTGAAGTCCCATGTCCCCTAGTGGGGTAAGGGGCAAATGCATTATACATCTGTTCCACTGATCGATTTTCTTTAGGGACAAGTAGATGATCAGCCTTCTGTGTCCTGCCAGACCGAGACATTTTTTTTTCTTCGTCTCCACCGGGAATCTAACCCAGGACCCCTCGGTTCTACGCTCACGCGTCAACCACTGTACCAAGAAGGCGGTCAAATTGTACTGAACTAGATAGTGTGAAATTTGCAAAATAATAAAATAGTTTTTATAAAAATAACAGGATTATTAACAAATAATCACCGATCAAGAATTAACCTTCGTTTAAACGGGCATTTAAACGCAAATTTTATTCGGCGTATCGTTTGATGTTGTTATTGTAAATAAACACTAGATAACGATTTAATCCATTATGAATAATTAACGATACATTAAAAACCGGTAGCGGTATCGAATTCTTTATGTAGCTATTTCATCTATTTATGCAAAATCGTGTCATAATGTCACATATGAAATAGCTTGACCGATTTTTATTGAGTTTTGTTTATATTTGGTTATTTACTACTGGCTGTGCCCCGCGGTTTTACAAGCATTGCTCCGCTCCTGTTGATCTTAGCGTGATGATAGCCTTCCTCGATAAATGGGAATCTAACACCGGAAGAATTTTTCAAATCGTAACAGTATATTTCCTGAGATTAGCACGTTCAAACAAACAAAACTCTTCAGATTTTTTTATCCTTAAGGGATAAGTGTGTCTTGGCAGTAGATACAATATGTGTCGGGTTAGATAGTAGGTAAAATAAATAGATTTATTTTGAAAAAAATTTCACGTATTAGTAGATAATTACCCCATCTCAAACTCAAGCTTTGAACTTTCTACGAATTTATGCGAGAAATTTTGCAGTTTAAAAATAAATGAAGCAGCTTAATATGAGTGCTCTCATTTCCTTTCTTATTAACTCTATGCAATTGAACAAAATGACATATTTGCTGATAAGTACTCAATAATTGGTTTTATAGTTGCGGCCCACATGGGTCATTGTTTTAATGATATTAATTATACCATAATTTGGTTCTTATTTGAATGATTTGAATATATAGAGTTAGGAATGTATAGAAGGGGCAATTTTATTTTTTGTGTCAACGTTACTTTTATTATTTTATTAGTAGATGCTTTATTAGTCATTTTTTATATATAAACTAGACTTAAGCTGTGAAATTATATAATAAAGTAAGAATTATAATGAAGTAAATGCAGTTATAATTGCATGCCCATTCTACGTGATTGATAACTAAATAGCTGAAACAAGATTGACATATCGAAACTACCCGTTATATATTAAAAAAAAACACAAATTAATAATTAGTAACGAAAAGCTCACCCATCATCATCATTACATTTTACCTACACGATACTTTTTTTATTATTTTAACACCTTATTATAAAATTATTTTTCTACTATAGGTACCTAATACCTATGCACTACGAATTTATGATTGTTCTATACTACCCAATACTGACATCAATGTAGTTCTATTATAACATAAAAATAAAAATAAAAAACTAATTACAATTACCGTCCTGTCTAAACCTTCCTACATCTACACAATAACAATTAACACTATGCGGGCACAGTGTTCATACAGTGGGTCATTAAATGCATTCATTGCACTTGTGCTTGAGTGCAAGGCCCGGGTTCGATTCTTGGCAGTTTTTAATGGCCATGTGTGATCTATCTAAACGTTCTTAAGTCCTTAAAATCTGAACCCTTAATATACTTAGGTACTATAAAATCATAAGAAAAAATATATTCGTATATTTTTTATTTATCTGAAAACTGATAAAATAATGTAATTAAACTACGTTCGATGAAAGATCTATCTACTAAGAAAATTTTATCAAAATTGTTTCAGCAGCTTAGCCGTCATACCTATAGGTACTTACTAACATAAAGACTATAATGTTACATATTCAAATATTAATAAAAACTTATAATAGGCTAAATTTTTTTAAATATGTATATTTATCTTAACACAAGAAACAGGCAGATGTTTGTAGATTTATGCCCTTGTTGTATCAGCTGATTTAATTTCACTTTTAAAGTTCATATTACAACTTTCGCCGTCGATTCTGACTTGACTGTAAAAAAGAGTTAAGAAATATTTGGGAAGAATTTGGCTTCCTCTTATCACTAATTCGTATATAAGCCAACTTTATAGAAACGATGAAGTTATTCTGTTTGTTTCCTTTATACTGTAAAAGATAAGTTAATATGAATTTGTTTAAAAGGATTAAATAGCAAAACTTACAATAATATTATATGTACTATTATGTTAACTATTAAATCTTTATTATCAACTGGCCGTAAAAGAAAAAAAACACTGAAAAAAAAATATCCCGCCAAAAACAGCCCGCGGCCGCGTTCGAATTTTAGAACGCAATTCGAAATGAGATCGAAAAGCGCGCGCTGTCAGATATAATTTATTATCTATCAAAGAATAATTGTTATAATTACTTATGCAACAGTGCACCGTCTCCCCTTAGTTTATTTTTTATTATTCAAATCCACTAATGACTGAAGCTATTGTCAGGCTCGATGTTTGAGCAAATATAGACGTCCGGGTTCGATAGTTTTTTTTTTTAATCTTGGGCTATGGCTTCCAGACGTTTAAAGTTGGTGTTGTAAAAAGGTTGTTTAAATTTTGTAATAATGTAAAATTATTAATATTTAAACGAATTGTTTTTTGTAAATTATTATTAATTAATTATATCTAAGAAGATGGTACATGTTAAAAACAATTGGCATTTAATTTGGCTTAAGTAGAAAATTGGGGATATAAGTAGAGACAGAATTGCCAGAAATATTTTTTTGCCTATTCTTTACTTTTCCAAGTGTTAATAATATTTATAATCTCTTTTTGGCCTACATCATGAAGAATAAAAAAGTGTCCTATTCCAAATGACACAAAGCACTATCAAAACTGTATTGTAGAACACCTTTGCCTATTATGCTCAAAAAAAAAAAAAAACAAATACGTCAAAATGATATGCAAATATCCATCATATTTTTAAAAATAACAATAAGTTCTATCGAGCGAATGTGGATCAATGCAGTGAATGGCGATCTTTGTTCCTTATGTCAATTTTTCGACTATTTTACATATGAAAGGCGGCCATATTGTGTGGGGTGTCATTTGGTGTTTTACGGATGGTTAGCAGAAAAATAAGATTTTGGTTACAGCTTCAAGGTGTTAGAGAAGCTATTGTCTTTTAAAGATGTTTTTAAAGCTTTTGTGAACACATTTTGAGATTATTTTTTCATGTAAGTATTGTCACTTTCACTAGTTAATAGTAATTATTTCAAGAAGATAATTTTAATGCTTTTCTTATCTAATATTACCTTTTGTAACAAAAATAACAAAATGTTTAGGGTGGGTTCATTTGGAGAGTTGATATTCAATTCTGAATGCCTGAAATGACGTATTCGTTCTCCTAAATTCCTTGTTTATGTCTGTCAGTCTACATGTGACGTGTTGTCAAATAAAATGTATCCTTATTAACAGAGAGTTAAAGTTTAAAATGCGTTCAAGGAATGCTTCGTACACTTGTAGACTAAAAATATTCTTTCAACATTTAGTTCTTAGTGTCTCTCCTATAGTGTGTAAAGTGCAAATCTATTTTATAGAAATTTGCATGTATATTAATGTTCAAAGGAGTGAAGAATGGTTTAATATAGTGTTAAATATATCTAATACTAGCTTTCCGCCTGCGGCTTCGCCCGCGTTTTCAAAAACAACCCGCATAGTTCCCGTTCCCGTGGGATTTCCGGGATAAAACCTAGCCTATGTCACTCAGAAATGATGTAGCTTTCCAACAGTGAAAGAATTTTTCAAATCTGCCAAGTAGTTCGGAGCCTATTCAATTCATACAAACAAACAAACAAACAAAAAATCAAACCTTTCCTCTTTATAATATTTGTATAGATTTATTATACAGTGAATATAATATTATAATAAGGTTATTTTTGTGTGTCGGTTCTAGGTATTTGTATTTCTACAATTTTTCTACTTAACATTATACGGAGGTATTATTACATTTAATCTTGGGTACCTTTACATATATCTAGTACAGTATTTTAAATTTTCCTTCAAGCATATTAAGTATAGTTTAGGAGAGCAACAAGGTAAATGTAAAAAAGTGTATAAGATAAGTTGGAACTTTAAGTTATCTGTGGTAGATATAAGTTTGAAATACCATTCTAAATCTAGACAGAGAACAAAACAACTATCACTATAACCTTTTTGCAATAAAAAATACAATAATTCAACTCACGATCTATCTCAGCGAATTGAAGACCGAATTTAAAAAAGAATGTATCGCCTAATGATCTTGACGGCTAGAAAGGGACAGATAATAGATCATCCATTTGTTAGAAAGAGTGCACCGATTCGATTCACACCGGAAACGGCGTAATATATTGCGCATTGTTAGTAATGAGATCGGTTTGTGTGTTTGTCCGTGGGCGGCTCGGGACTTGCTGTATTTTTTGTGTGTTATCATATGCTTGTTGAATAAAATCGTGTGGTATTTTAGCACGCGTTTAATAGGTTTTTATTGCTTTGTTAAGCTTCGTGAAATCAGTGTGAGCCTTATTCTATGTCTACTTGAAAAACATTTAAAACAAATATATATTTTTATTTAATCATCACTTTAAAGTTTTAAAGATTTATTTTTACACACATAATTAATAATGATATTATTAACACTGGCTGCACGGCATTGTATAGTCTGTGGTCGGTTCCCGCCAATGCGTTCGAACGTTCGAATTTGAAATTCAAATTTGGAAATCCATTAGTGCGACTCGTCATTTTAATGTGACACCGTATTGAGTTACTCTAATTGATGGCAGTTCGTTTTTTGAATGCTCCACTTTCGAAATTTGAATTCGGATGGGTGTTTTATTTTTTTAATAGTGCATTCAGTTCGGAAATGTAAAAAGAGTTTGTATATCCTGTCATTTGAGTATTAATAGATTTCTGTTTGATAGATAGGTGAAAGTGAATATTATTCTTGTGTTTAGGATGGAGCTTTTTGCGCTTTATTTTACCCCTCCAAATGTATAGGTAGTATTACAATTTACGCTAACTTCCTTACTGTTTTTAACACGCATTAGCATCACCTGTATGTTTGTATGAAACCGACTCCTGTAAGCTCGATTTGACTTTAACACTTAAATTCAAACTTTGAACACAACAAGGATCGGTGACAATGCAATAATTTCATCAGTTTATCTTATAGGTATTTCATTTAATTACTTGCTAAGAAGCTTTTTGTGAATTTATGTTAGAGGAAAGCTGTTTCTTCGAAATACAGGTTGCCCAATAACCTAGCTATGGAAACATTGGCTCGAGTAAACTGTTTTAGTAGCCTTTTTTATTTTTACATAAATATAAATTGTAAATTGTAATAATTTGTAATAAATAAATTGTAATTGTAATAATATGTTTATTACTTTGTTATTCATGATAAACCAATATTTATCTAGACTTAACACTTTATATCAAACTAGGTTTCTGCCCGCGGCTTCGCCCGCGCAGTCAACGAAAATCCCGCATAGTTGCCGTTCCCGTGGGAGTTCCGGGATTGTTTCATTTTCTCGGGATAAAAAGTAGCCTATGTCCTTTCTCGGGTATCAAAATATCTCCATACTTACCAAATTTCATGAAAATTGGTTCGGTAGTTTAGGCGTGATTGAGTAACAGACAGACAGACAGAGTTACTTTTGCATTTATAATACATATAAGAATCCATACTAATATTATAAATGCGAAAGCTCTGTCTGTTATTTATAGAAACTATTTATTACTTCCCTACAACTATTTTACAGTTGCATCTTATTGAGTCAATTGATCGATATTATTATCTTATTAAATAGTTAGGAGGTAAATAGCTGACGTTTAGTTTGAACTAACCGCAGGATCAATCACATTCCTCGATAATAAACATAAGTGGAGTTTTTCTACAATTCTATAAATTACTTAGTATTTCTCACGCAAGACATAGATTATCGAAATAAGTTGTTGCAAAAGCTTGAAATGTTATGCAATTCTGAAGAAGAATAAAAATTTGCCAATATCTATTCATAAACAGCAAAATTGAAATATTATGTAATCAATTTTAATAAATTAAATTTTGAGTTTATATTTTAACTTTGAATCAACTATTATTTCTGTACCCACCTTTAGTTGGTGAAAATTGCCATTTATCATTATTATTACTTCTAGCTTTCCGCCCGCGGCTTCGCCCGCGTTTTGAAAGAAAAACCCGCATTGTTCCCATTCCCGTGGGATTTCCGGAAAAACCTATCCTATGTGTTAATCCAAGTTAACCTCTTTATGTGTGCTAAATTTCATTATAATCGGTTCAGTAGTATTTGCGTGAAAGAGAAACATACCTACATACATCCATACTCACAAACTTTCGCATTCAAAATATTACTAGCACGATAGGAAGGATAGGATATAGGATTCTATCATCTATAAGTAACATGTTTCTGCAAGCAAATTATTATAAAAAAAATATTCTTAGAAGTCATTTATTAAATGTAACGATGTTCAATCGATGCGTGTAATTCGTATAGATGATTCAATCGATTATTGTATCGATTTGCTTGTCAACTCGATCATTAATCTAATTTTGAATCGTTACAAATGTTACAGTTGCATTTAATTCGATTCGGATTTAAATAACGGGTTAATGATTCTTTTAAATCATGGTTCTGAATTTGAATTTGAATTTTTTGTTAAATGATTGTTATGGTTTTTTTTAATCCGAATTTGATGATTACCTTTTTCGTTATAAAGAAGCAATTAGGAAGCTTAGTTATCAATTAATTTGGAATTTTTAAGTTTATTTTCAGTCAAAGTGGGTTCAATTAGTTTCATGGATTGGCTTTTTACCTAAAACGTTTGGAAAACAAAGTTTCTTATTTTCTGTAGGTATATTTATTGCAATGGCAAAAAGTTCAAATATAAAATATGATTGCGGTTAAAAAAAATGTTTTAGTGTCTTAACTTGCAAGGGCTAAATATTTAAAGTAAGTAAGTGGTTCTTAACTAAAGCGCTAACATATTATTCACTTAAAATTTAGAAATATTTTCAGCATGATCGAACCCCCTGCCTTTTACTGCACCTATAGGTAATTATATTGACAGAAAACAGCTGATGACTCATGGCCGACTTACTAACTGACTTCATAGCAGCGTTCCCAACCGTACGATAATTATCGTACAAACACGATAATTTGGTACCTACGTACGATGTACGATAGCATGTTATTATCGTACGCTGATTTTACGATAATTTCTATCAGGCAAAATTCGAGAATTTATATTATTTCACCCATACAAATATGAAATTTTGACGTGTTTCATATCGAACTTTCATGGGAACAGTGAAATTTTGTCAGATTGAATTTTAAACTTGGCGCGTTTATTGAACATAAAGTGGAAATGGAATCGGTTCAGGTCTGTAGTCTGTACCACGCGTAAAACCAAAGAGTATAATGAATAATAAGGCACGTAAAACGTTTGGGCTCTTGGGATACAGTGTCCCGTTGATTTGACAGCGGTAGTTAAACAAAGATTAACTATAGAGAACTTGCATACTTATAAATATTACAATTTATATGATTTATTTATTTATAATTGACTTTATTCTAAAAAGTACGATAATTTCGAACCAAAAACGCCTAATGTACGATAATTTTACGCCCCTGGTACGATAATCAGCTCACTTCAGGTTGCTAACACTGCTTCATAGCAAGGACGAGCGTAAGACACCTGTCGGTAAGTTGGGTAGGTAAGTGTGGAAGACGCTTTTTTTGAGTTGAAGTTAAGTTTTTGTTTTTGTGTGGTCAAATTAATAGGTAAGTAGCTTGGTTAATTGATTGGGACTTGAGTGTAAAGTGTAAATGTTTAAATAAAAATACTTAGTTAAATAGGTTTCAATCTTCAAAAAAATATGATTAGATAGTTTAAATTTGTAACATGCAAGTTAAAATTTAACTTTCCTTCTGCATAACTTTTGTTTGGACAGTTATTAGAAGGAGGATATTTTGTGTGTAAGTATATTTAATGGATTTGATTGAAATAAGATAGATATGGTATACCGTATACATTCTACAAAAACATACATTGACACGATTTAATAGAAAATACCCCGTGGGAAAAGTTAGCCTGAATAATTATGATAAGTAATTATTAATTATGAATTAAATAAATTAATATATACTTAAAGCAATAATAATTATTGTACAAAAATAATATGTCTATTCTTACCTTCCCATAAGTTAAACAAAGAAATAAAAAATAATTGGTTCCAAAATTAAATATTTTTGCACTACAGATAAAGTGCCTTCTCCATACTTAGAATCAATCGAAATAATATTATAAAGAAAGTTCAAGTATTATTGTTAAATTATTAAAGACAAATAACTTCGCATTTTTGTATGTCGATAAGTATATTATTGTTTTCGCTGTCTGCAAATAGTAATAAATTATAAAGAAAGTCAGTTTGTTTACAATTTATGTTGTTATGGAAGAAATTGTATCGATAAGTATAAAGGTGAACTTTTTTACCAAAGGTCAATATTCTATATAGGTCTATTAAATTTATAAATTTTTCATAGGTAAGGAAAAATAAAATTAAAAAGACATTAGGTATTGACTAAAAGAATATGTCTGAAATAAAGTGCTGAATGGATTTTGAGGAAAATTGACACAGATAAACATTTAGAGAGTATTTCTTACTAGCTTTCCGCCCGCGGCTTCGCCCACGTTTTCAAATAAAAACCCGCATAGTTCCCGTTCCCATGGAATTTCCGGGATAAAACCTATCCTATGTGTTAATCCAAGTTACTCTCTATATGTGTGCTAAATTTCATTGTAATCGGTTCAGTAGTATTTACGTGAAAGAGTAACAAACACACACACACATCCTCACAAACTTTCGCATTTATAATATTAGTACATATTCGATATGATTGTTTGTTGTCCTACAGTTTCTAAAATTTCAGTCTAAATCCAATAATTAAAATAAAAAGATTTAAAATTTATTTTATATATTCAACTTCATCAACAACAAACCAAAGATGTTTACTTCCAAAATTCACACAAGTATTTAAACAGCAAAATGAATCGTTTTTAAAATATCAACTAAAACGTATACAAAAATTCGTTCCAGCCTTCAAGGTAACATGATACGATGTTTTTTAAATTATCTGTGCATCTGTCATCGAGATATTGATGCACCCTTTGGTCCTACAATATTACAAAATTTGCATACACCATTTATGGGTTAACAATTGTCATATGATTTTTATCCCGTGCTAAATAATCAATTTTCAACCTTATCTATTAGTAATACAATATACATTTGCATAACGTAATAACGTTCTAAAACTTCACGAAGATCACTAAAGATTTTAAAGGACGTGTATAATGCATTTTGATCTCTATTTTCACGGATTTAATATTGAAATTGCAATCACCGCGTAATCGAATTCGCAAGATGACAGCGTAACTTGCATCTTTTTTGTACACCATTTTTAGCAAAATGAGCTCTATCATCGTTCTGTAGAGTAATAATTTGTTTGAAACGTGTCGTAGAAGATTGCAGAAATCCAATTACAATGCAAAATGTATTCCGCCCCACAGGAATAGGGTTGAAAATTGCGTGACAGCGTTCGGTATGGGAAGAGTTTAACCCTTAAATGGCTTATGCAAATTCTTGGCTAGGAATTATTTTTGGTATCATTTTTCAATAGCTCATTAAAGGTCGCTAAGCTTATTCTGGCGTAAGTGCCGTAGGTTCGGATTCATTGTGAGCACACTCTGAGAGATTCCCTTGTATTGTGATCGGACCGATTTTATGGCTTTTATTTAAATTTTTGGCATTTGACGGCTTATTTGCATGATTGTTATTTATGGTTTATTGTATCTATTCTGCATGGGATTTGAGTGGAATAGCTTGTATCGGTTTAATGCTTCGTTGTATTTTAACAATTATGTGAATTATTATTTTTTTCCTATAGATTGCTGAGATCTATTAGGCATTATGCACAGCTGAGAACTATATTTTTCTAAAAATACATTCTAGTTTACATGATAATATTTATTTATCCTCGAACTTAATATGTGTGGTGTTAGCTTATAACGTTAACTTATAAGTAATCAATTGTTAAACCTACGCTATTATATTTATATTACATTTCATGATGGTCGAGTGATGTTAAAGTTCTCTTTGTTTGTCTGTCTGTTGCACTTTATGAGAAAAGAATCGAAGTATATTTCTAGATTAATGCACAATTTACAATCTTTACTATTCTTACAATACACAAATAATGGTAAGTTTGTGTAAATACTAATATTTAATTTAATAATAATTTAATTCTGTCAGGTGATTAATGATTGTCTACAATTTGGTGGTCATATGGTGGTCTATTTCATAAAAATAAACTGTTGTCTAATCTTCAATACAGTGAGCGGTTTACAATAAATTTTACCACACCAAACCACCATAATTAAGGAAATACGTTAAGAATTAAGTTCTAAAATTTACATTAACGTCGATATCTGATAAAAATCGAATAATTAACAGCTCCCATCAGACACATGTCGCTAACAAAACCTCTTACAACATAGCTAATTACACCACGTTAGAGCGAGATAGCGATAGCAAAACTATTGGGTGAGAAAGAGATGGTTGCATGGAAGATCGGAAGTCGATTGTACCGCACCACTGCGCACTGACCGAATGTGGTTTTTTTAATTAAAAATGGCTGATATATTTGATCTTGAATGATTTGAGGTCATGTGCGCGAGCGCCGTTTTTGAGGGTTATAATGAAAATTAAGTTTTAAGGGTTGTGACAGGTGATATGGATAGTCTGTAACACAGGTCTATAACAATTGGAGTACATTTCTATCTCTTGCTTTAAGCTTTATAATATTAGTATAGATAGATTGTTTGGTTTAACGCGCTAATCTCAGAAACGACGTGTCCGATTTGATAAATTCTTTCAGTGTTAGATATTCCATTTATCGAGGACCTTAGGTATAATATCATCACGCTAAGACCAATAGGAGCGGAGCAATGCGGGTAAAACCACAGATTAGATACTAGCTTAAAACTGCTCAAAACACAGGGTAATCTTCTTATATATAAAAATGAATCGCAAAATGTGTTGGTAAGCGCATAACTCGGAAACGGCTGAACCGATTTCGATAATTCTTTTTTTATTATATTCCTTGAAGTACGACGATGGTTTTTATGTAGAGAAAACGTAAATACCTATGTACCACGGGCGAAGCCGGGGCGGACCGCTAGTCTATTATAAATAAATTTTCTTCATTATTTTTAATTCAAATTCAAATTTATTTATTTTAATTATTTTTATCAATTAGGTCTATTCGTTAGTTTGGTATATTTGACACCACGTTTCCTAGTTAATTGAGTTTCTAAAGGAAACCTAGGACTTTTGTTACGTAAGTATACATTTTAACAATGAATGGTCACGGCTGGTAATCAGTGAAACAGTGTAACTCTAACATCTTTGTTTACATTCTATTCTTATCGGTATAATAATCTCTTATTGTACCTACTTATTACTTTTTAATGATTAATTTTGTAAATTTTGCCTCTCTTTCTCTTTATTTCATTTTTAATCTAACTCAATTATTTTGATGCTCAAATTTCAAAATGTTAAATGACATATCAACAGGATAACAGACGGACAAACATTTTTTGAGCAACTTATGTTTTCTACACATCATTCAATTAATTTCCCTTCATCCACATCACTTAACAGTTAACACGAAAAATAAACAAACGCTACAAAAAAAAATAAGAAAAATAAAGATCCCTTAAAAAAAAACTTTAAAAGAAAGACATTCAATAATTCGTTTTTAATAACAAAGACATGTGAAAGTCGATCGATACATATCGATGGGCCCTTTGTCCTACTTCCTTGGCTCACCGCAAAATAACCGCCTTGCCTCTAATTGCGTTCGTATCAGGTGTATAGACCGTAACTGACCGGTCATGCGAGACAACATACAAATATACACCTTATCTTATTACAATAGAGTTGATAATCCCTTGGGAGGAAGTACAAATTGTTCGAGTACTATTGTTAAGGTCAATAGCAGTTTCGTTAATTACTCTTTAAGAGTATGTGCTCCTGGTACCGTCTTAAGTTTTGGTGGTAACGGACATTTGGAAGTTAATTTATCTATTTAGTTAGTAGTATTGAGTAGGATACGTTTAGATAATGTTTTAGGGCCGATTTTTCAATGCTTGGATAAAACTTATCCGTCCAATAAAGTATTACACGATAATATTAAAATGTCATGTAAACTGTCAAATACGGGCAATTAGAATACGTTTTTAAAATGGCAGTTTTATACCTACATTATTCGACGAATAAGTTTTATCCAAGCATTGAAAAATCGGCCCTTAGTAAAATTATAAAAGTGACAGATGATGAGTAGATATATATATATAGTAAGTTCTGGGGCTTCTGCCTAAGAAAATGTTTCCTATGTTTTTAATTTCATTAATTGTATAGAAATCCAACAAGGCCCTTCTTCTATAAGGATGGGATCTGCATTTTGCTCTATATTGGTCTTAAAAAATTGACTGCAGTAAAACATGGTTTTAAGAAGTGATTTTTAAATTGGAAATTAAATAATAATTGAAGAATATAAGATCTATTAAAAGAAATCTATATTTCTTTTTTGAGTTGGAGACGGGAACATTTTCCGTATAAGATTCTAAATGTATCTCGTGTTAGAAAAAAATATTCAAATTAGAATTTGTGACAGCTGCCGGTTATAATTTGGTTAATCAAGTACCTATTTATCGAGGTTAGTCTATTTTGTACTTCTATAGACAAAAAGTATTAGTAGTAGTAGACATTTAACATGGCGCCTAAATCAGATTTTGTGCTTTTTATGACGTATTCACAACACCTATCAAGATATTTATGCAAAATAAATATACTTACATACACTTAAAAATCATTACCTTCTTCTCGACGCATTCGGTTTAAACTGCATAAGACAGCATATAATACTAATACAAATGGTTTCCAAAGGTTTGTATGTATTTGAGCATCCTTACACCACATGGTTTAGACAGCATTAAACATAAAAAATCTCAGGATTTAGTAGTCTTGATCCATTTAACCGCTTCCTACTAGTCTTGGACGTCCAAGAAAAAGCCATAAAGCTGATAATAACGAAATTTGAGACATCGGCATATAAAATTGTAGTTAACACGCCACTGGCCGCCGTTCGTTAAAATTATGTATATTCTCAACTGACTTTCTTATCGCCATCAAAGTTTTGTGTAGCGCGATGTACTGTTTTGATACTTTGTAAATTTTATAATGTAGTTGTAGTTGTTAACGTATTGGGAAGAGGGAAAAATTAAAGCTTGAATTTGCAAATAGGGCAATTATAATGCAATTATACTTAATATATAAGTTTGTGTTGATGTAAAAAAATAAAGTGAATATTGTATAGAGTGGGAACCATAAGTATGAACATTCACAATTTCAATAATAAATGAATTTATAAAAATTGGCAGTGTTTTTTATATTGACTAACATCTATCTACTCATGCATAATATACTTACAGAATATGGATACTAAGTGTAAATATTACTGAAAATAGTTTCTTAATTGAATGAAGTGCGTCGACTCTACGTGTATGAGTATGTCAGATAAACATTCTTTATTACGACTTTTAACTGGATCCACTGAATGTAATTTGGCTTAGATATTTAAATAGAGTAATAAAGATAATTTTTACATTCGACATGAACAATAATACTTACAAAAACGTACATCTAATTCTTTAATTCAAACACACAAGTATCAAAACGTTTCCGTCCACACATGACACATTGCTATCGCATGTAACTAACAATCTAATTACAACCCGCGGGAATCGAACCCCGAACCGATAGCCGATCGGAGGGTTCGAGCCCTGGTGGAATTAATTCAAATTGTTTATTGGTACGTTTGGAAGTAGTAAAATAGTAACTTTGTAAGTACTAAGTATTATTCAAATAGGGACTTTTTGGGTTGATGTTTTGTATTTTTGTAAATTGAGAATAGAATGTCTGTATCTATATAATTATCTGCAAAAGCGTATCACTACATAGAATAAAACAAAGTCACTTTCTCTGTCCCTATGTCCCTTTGTATGCTTAAATCTTTCAAACTACACAACGGATTTTGATGCGTTTTTTTAATAGATAGAGTGATTCAAGAGGAAGGTTTTAGTATATAAATAATTTATTAGGTTTAAGTCAAAGCGGGCGAAGCCGCGGGCGGTAAGCTAGTATTTTATAATTTTAGGTTTTAGTTTAATTACATATTAAATAAATATTTCAGTCAAAAAATAGTACCTATATATAGAACTTTATATGTATCAACATCTCTTATATATAAAAATGAATCGCAAAATGTGTTGGTAAGCGCATAACTCGAGAACGGCTGAACCGATTTCGATAATTCTTTTCTAATTATATTCCTTGAAGTACGAGGATGGTTCTTATGTAGAGAAAACGTAAATAAGTACCACGGGCGAAGCCGGGGCGGACCGCTAGTATTAAATAAATATTTCAGTCAAAAAATAGTATATATATAGAACTTTATATGTATCAACATTTACGATAAAAGTAAGCCCATCATTACAAGAAAATATCAATAAAATTTTAATGGAATTAGATAATTTCTGCCATTCAATTAATTTATTGTTATTTAAAATGTCTGCGAGGGAGGCAATAATTAAATCGAAGGACACTGCAGGCGGGTGCAGTCACAATTTACAGCTTTCACGCTATTTTCAATTAAAAGCCTAATGGCTCACGCTTCGCCAATCCACCGATTGTCTAATTGTAGATTTATATGGAGCTGTTAATACCATAGAAAAAAACAGCTGTTAGTTAAAACAATTAAATACACGTTAATCGCTAAATGTCGAGTTTGTACCTACTATAGATCGAATTCACTACCAAATGCATTGGGGCATTTAGTAGTTCCTCACTTTAACATTTAAACACAAGCTCCTTTCTTATTGAACCTTGTTATCTTTTTCAAACATCTGTTTATTATTAGTTTAATGTTTCTTAACAAATGCAATTCACTATGAGTTCAATATTTGCGATCTAGTATTCCTTTACAGAATCGTAAAGTTAACAATGTCTTCTTCATTAGAGTGCATCCATTTGTAATAATTAGCTTAATAGCTCCTTTTTTATCAATAATCAATTCAGTAACAATTTTCTTATCATAACAACACTGCATACCCAATACCACCTAAAAATTTCAAAGGGTGGTATTATCAGCTCCATACACTCAACCCTAGGTTACAGCCACACCCTTTCTGAAAAACTTTCCTCTTAATCGTTTTACATTACGATCGTGTAATGTGCTAAGTTTGAGTTTCATTGTTATTGAAAATTTTCCAATATGCGGATCGGAACTCTTCGCAATAATAATTATGTCGGGCCTCGTTAAGGGAATTGCTAAGTTTAACGTTAACTTGGAATATTTTGTTAACTTAAATTGATTTATCATCACTACATAGTATAAAACAAAGTCCCTTTCTCTGTCCCTATGTCCCTATGTTCCTATGTTCCTATTTATGCTTAAAACTTTAAAACTACGCAACGTATTTTGATGCAGTTTTTTTAATAGATAGAGCGAATTCAAGAGGAAGGTTTTAGTATATAATTTATTATGTTTTAGACAAAGCGGGCGAAGCCGCGGGCGGAAAGCTAGTTTTAACAATAAACTTTTACATGTAGTATCGTTTCTTAAAATCATGTTGCGTTTAACTTGAACACATGCTGCTGCACGCGTACTTACCAAATAAAAAGTAGGTAGGTAGTCTACAACTTGAAGTAAATTGCAACAAAATCGATTCAGTACTTCTCGCGTGGGAGAGCAACACACATCTTCATAACATACTTATATAAACTTACGTACATTAAGATGTTATTTTTTAAAAGGTTCAGTTTATTAAAAACTTCTAAAGGTTAGATCAAAGGTTACGTTTCTTATCTCAAAAGGTTAACAAAAATGGATACCATAATGGAATCTAAGAAGAAGATACTTAGGTACTTATAGATTTTTAACTAATATAACCTGGGATCACAATTAAAGTAGACACAACAAATATTTTTAAACAATGTTTTCAAATTGTCAGAACTACATGAAACCAGAAGGCACTATATCTATACTAATATTATAGAGGAAAGGTTTGTATGTATGTATGTATGGTTTTCACTTTTCACTCATAAACTACTTTACCGATTTTGATGAAATTTGGCACAGATAATCTTTAGACCCTGAGAAAGAACATAGGCTACCTTTTATTTCGAAATATGTACCATGGGCGAAGCTTGGGTGGTCCGCTAGTTTCAAATAAAATTTTAATCATCAAAATCGGTTCATCCAAGCCAAAGACCTGACGTAACAAACACAGTAAAGACGAATTAAGAAACAGAACTGGAAGTCGGTTGTTAAGAAAATCTAAGAATGTTAGGAATTGAATCGACATCAATATAATTTAGGGACATGATAATCAAGTAGATAGATCCTAATTGCTCAGAAAATAGTTTATTTGTTGATAATTATACAAAGGCAAGACGGAAGCGAATCACGTGTCGCCTTACGTTTTACGAAATATTTTAGAGAAATCCTCGCCTCGCGTAATGAGTGTCATATTCGGTGTACCGTCAGCAAATAAGTTTTATAGGATTTTTTAATTTTTTTTTGAGAAATGCAAGTTCGAATCCTACATGATTAATGTTCTATTTTATGTAAGCGATAGTAATTGTTAATAAAATTAGGTTTTCATTTTTAAATCTACCTAATTAATATAAGAATATCTGGTAGTTACAATACCTAAATATAATAGATAATAGATATATTCATTTTTATCGATCGAAGTATATATTTCACAAGCCACGTACAAAGTACAAGGCAAGTTAAAAAAATAAGGTGAAAAATTTATAACAGTCTAAATAAGCATCTATAAAAATATCTTGAACATTTTTCATAAAAAATATCTTGGCAGCGGTGGGATTCGAACCCACGCCTCCGAAGAGACTGGTGCCTTAAACCAGCGCCTTAGACCGCTCGGCCACGCTACCCACATGAAATCTACTGAAAAAATAGATCAGTATGTTTTACAAAAATAAAACGGTATGTGATAAAAATAGAAAAGATAAATTCTTGGGAGAGATGGTATTTGTAGACGTGTTTGTAAACTTGACGATCTGTAATTGGTCGTTTGTTTTTATTAATTGCTTCATTGTCATGTGTTTCTTTTGTGTTTGTAATATAAAGTGATATTTATACTTCTCATTAATGGCGATTTGACAGTCAGTACGTGGATGAGAATTGAGAATGAATTTAAAGATTATTGAGTTTGGTTAGGAAATATAAAAAGCAACCTCACAGAAATTGTTATTAAATTAAAAATAGCAGTTAAATTGCTTATTAATAAAATACCGTCTACCTTATACCACGTAGGGAAAACATTTTATTGCATATAAAAATTAGAAAAGAAAGAGTGAAATAAGCCAGCATTACTCGTCAGCGATCTTTTCACTTTTACACCTGTTACTGTGAAATGGCAACAAAATAGAAAAAATCAGCTGGTCAATGGTTCTGCTGACGGTACAAACACGACACATCCAAAGTGTAGCGACGTGTAAAATCTGCATTTCTTTGAGATGCACTTGTACCCCCTCCACGAGAGTTCTACTTGGAGCTTTGAACGTCCCAGGTTTAGAGTGCCTAGCTGGATGTTTTGTTTGAACGCAATCGCTATTGTTTCGACGCGATTTTTTGTGCCGTGTTTTTATTGTAGGGGTGCAATTGGTTCATCGAGATGTCTCATAATACGTAATTACTTTGGTTACATAATCGAAATGTCTGAAAAATTGAATTGGGTTTCAAAAATACTATAGTTTTCAAGTTATTATTTTCATTTCATAAGACATATTACTAATCATCAACCCTTAGATTTTCTAATTGAAATTTTTAACATGCACTTTTTATTTTACAGTTTACCAAGCGGAGTCACGTACACAAACAAGTTTACAAAATCAGCGCTACAGACTCCAGTTGCAAATAATATCAAAGCTAAATTCTTCATTTAGCAAAGGAAAGAAAAGAAAAAAACTTCAAGCGAGTAAAATTGTAATGCATTAATTGCACCCACTTCAAACATTGATGCAAATACAGACGTGTGTATTTTTTATATGTATTTTATTTATTACCTAGTAGTTGTGGGTTGTTTGAAAATGAAAATGAAAAATATGAATAATATATTTATTTCATACACACAATTTTCAATGACAGAAAATGGATGAGTCCTCCTAGTAAGTTTACAAAAACCTGTGTCAGGAGGATCCGCTCTTCCTTAAATAAAGTTAACAAATATTATAAAAAGTGTTTATGCGTATATTAGACTAGCTGCGCCCCGCGGTTTCACCCACGAGGCTCAGCTCCTGTTGGTCTTAGCGTGATGATTTATAGCCTATAGCTTGCTCGATAAATGGGCTAGCTAACACCGAAAGAATTTTTCAAATCGTTCCTGTAGTTCCAGTAGTTTTTGAGATTAGGGCATTCAAACAAACAAACTCTTCAGCTTTATAAAAGTATTAGTATAGATTTATCGATTGTCTTGTTGGTGTAGTAGTTAGTTAGGGATTTGTAGAGCGCGAGATCCAGGTTTGGGAAAAACTAAAAACAACGGTTTATTGTGATCGAATAACTTTTATATTATTTGCGACGATTGGCATATATATATATAACAACAAAATCTAGAAGCATTTCCAATTTTTGTTAGTTTGTCACCCGAAAACAGTTAATCCGATATTGATAAAATTTGTTATACACATAGTTGAAATCTGCGAGAGCATAATATTAAAAAGCTTTTATCTCTCTTCAATCTGGGAGAGCGAGAGCTTATATTAAAGACTAGCTTCACCTAGTTTCACCCCCGTGGCTCCACTCCTGTTGCCAGTAGCGTGATGAAATATAGCCTATAACCTTCGTCGATAAATGGGCTATCTAACACCGAAAGAATTTTTCAAATCGGACCAGGAGTTCCCGAGATTAGTGCGTTCAAACAAACAAACAAAGAAACTCTTCAGCTTTATAATATTAGTATAGATGTTAAATAAAACAATCTTTCACTTCGTAAAACTTTATATATTTTAAAGCAAAAGATATGTTATAAAAAAGTATATCACTAAAATAAAATCCAAATCATATTGTAATTCATTTTAATATACATCAAATTAACCTTGAAACACAAAACTTATATTATAATCTTGAAAACAGGTTCTTTAAAAAAAGAAATATTGAAGCTATTATTTTTTTAAGTATAAAAGATACTCTTACAAATAAACATGTAATACGTTATAATTCAGTAACTAATAAATAATAATAGAGGTACTCTAATACATTATTCCTTTGTTTAAGGCAGGTACTTAATTCTATACAATAACCTAATTTAAGTAAAAACAACCATTATATATTATTTTAATTCTTTAATTTAAATTAACGCAAACATTCTTAAAAACTAAACTCATAAACACCAATCAATAAACTCCATTTCTTCCAAAAGATTCCGACCTCACTAGTTCACATATAAAAATGTCAATACTACGCTCACTACAAAAATTCAAAATAAAATACGAACGCACACAGACACAGCTGCGATATGTTATATAGACGCACACAGCGGCGCTGTATGTGTTTTTTTCGTTTGTGTGCGGGAGGGGGGGAGGGGGTCATACATTTTCAGGAAGGCTTCGTCACAGGGCGTCTTTCAGCGTTCCAATGCCGCACACATAGCTAGCTATCGGTGAGACGAAGTAAAGAGTGGCCACAGATTATATTGTTGTAGACTGTTTGGAATTGGAACAGTGTCCTGGTTGGTTTAATTCGAAAAAGGATGAATTGTTCTAGAATACGTGTTGTTTTTGTAACATATTATTTTGAGCACAGATGATTAATTAACAAAGAGTGTGATCTTTTAATAATTATTTGAGTTGAATATTGCTCTACAAAAATATGTAATTTTGGTCGAAATCTTCTTGATAAAAGTGTAGCTATCTTCAACCATAAATTTCCAACCATCCAGTTTACAATTATTCATTCGCAAGTAACCTGCAAAAAAACAAAAACAAATTAATTAAAG
>CAJQZN010040638.1:1380-11486 GCA_907164685.1 Colias eurytheme
TGAGGAAACAAAACTATTCGTTATATGGAATGTTGCCATACTGCCTGGCACGGTGTTACCATATATTGGCGTCTAGACAACCTATACGTGTGAAATTTCCTATGCAAGCGCAAGAGGTGAGATGTTTTTTGTTATAGCGTCATCTTGTGTCCAAATTAATTAAACTTTCTGTATGTACTTACAAACCGTACTGGGTATGGAAAAAAATTAATCTACATTTTTTGGAATATAATTATGTATAGTAATTCATTTATGTGTTTTTCACTTCAAGTAACTATTTTTAATATTTATGTTTATTAACAAACAGGTCTTAAATAAGGATTATTAGCTGCAAGGTAATCTTTGGTATATCCCGTTACAACAATTATTTAATATTAAAACACATCCTATTATAAACTATTACAACAAAAAAACTTATTTTTTTAACTATATTTCTTGTTAAAACTAGTATCCGTTTTTGGTTAACCAGTTGAAATATATTCCTTTTTGTAGATGTCACGTAAGAAAACAGAATTAGAAAGTATAGTATCATCAGTGTGGAAAGGCAGTGTCCCCGCTGTACAAACTACAAGGACTGCTCTAACTCTGGATGTATTACCTATATTACCGTATTTATTGTCACCCCAGCTTAGATCGGCTAATGTTCAGGTAAGAAAATATAAACATTTATTTTTGGTCAAAATAATTTGTATCTAGATGAATGTGTGAATTTTATTAGCAGATCTAATTCTGAAAGTATGAAACTATATAACTAGAGGGCGTTATATTAAATTTATGAGAAAGTGAGAACTCATAGCCGTCAGACATATCATAGTTTCTAATAGACTCAATATGGAGCATCTTATAGTTTTGATACATGTATAAACTGATATATTCATTCAACTAGACTTAAAAAGAAGTACATTAAAAATGTACTTTTTTTTAAGACGTCAAATACATTAAAAATATTTACAATAAATTTTGAAATATTAAATTTCTGCATACTAAGTTGGTTAGATGGTTATTTCGCATGTATGAGGCGAAAAATGAATTAAAAAAAAACTTTCATGGAGCATGTTAGACGCTGATTTGTTGGCTAATCGCTGACAAGCTACGAGCTAATAAACTACGCGCTTACAAGCTACGCGCTGACAAGCTACGAACTGATAAGCTACGCGCTGACAAGCTACGCGCTGACAAGCTACGCGCTGACAAGCTACGCGCTGACAAGCTACGAACTGATAAGCTACGCGCTGACAAGCTAAGCGCTGACAAGCTACGCGCTGACAAAGCTACGCGCATAGCTTACGCGCTGAATTGTTTGGTTAGCTTTTTACAAAAACCATCAATGGTTTTTTTTTGAAGTGAAACATCTTTAGGCGCGTTCAGAGTAAATTTCTAGGTCGCGTCATGACAATACCGTCACGTCATGGAGTAAGGCGCCAATTTTGGTATCTTTCAATCTTGCCAAAGAAATGTCACTTTTGACACGTGTGCTCGGCACGCACGCTCTTTTTTTATTTGCTAGATGTTTTACGGTCTGTCTGTATAATTCTATTATTGACGTGATAACGTCTTATAATTCGATACAGCCGGCTGCACGCACGAAAAAACATGACTCATGCGGCGTTACCTCGCTCTGAGGCGTTCCATGTAAGGCTTGAAGTGCAAGCGAGAGCGCGGAATGAGCGACAAAGAAGCACAATCGGACGTTGTCACGTTCAACTATCGTCAGTAAACCGACTTTACAGACAACCATTTTTTTTTATTTGCTAGATGTTTTACGGTCTGTCTGTATAATTCTATTATTTTTACAGCTATGCACCGAAAACGAGCGTGCAAGTGTATCTATAACAGCGGGTGCGATGTGCGACTACGGGCTGCAGTACATACAGCAGCGGGCAGCTGACGGGTTATATGCGTTCGTGCTCGAGCCCGACGTGCAGAGAGTGGCCTTCCTTAGTGAGATATAGCATTTTTACTGTAGCCAAGCAATAATAATTGAAAGTGTAATCGGAAATAACTTTAGACATTTACATATTAGGATAAATTTTAAGTACAGAAAAACTTCACATAAACTGAAGATGTAAATCCTAGTGCAGACTAGAGATTTGTTGATAATTAACTTTGGCGCTCTTTTTTTATCGAGATAAACGTTTGGTTTTGTCACGATAAAAGTGGTTTATCGCAGATAAAACCAAAACTAAAAGTAATTACACAAAATGCTCTGACAAATATCTTGCAAATGTTTTAATATAATTGTTTATGAAAAAAAAATCATAATAAGTATTACCATGTCAAGTAGAAAACGTAAAAGTGTGAAAATTAGAGCTAACTTGGTGATTTTATTTTATCGAGTAAATTTTAATATTTTATGTTTTTGATTAAGGTGATTCCTACGATCTGTTCCCAGCCAATGTCCCGCTAGATGGCGCTGAATTCTACATTTCTAGTTTATTTGAGTTTTTGCGTAATTGGAAAAGATTAAGGTCGTAGGAATAGTCATGGCGGTTACTGAATATTATATTTTATTGAAATATGTCATATCATTGCCTTAAAGTCCACCCAATTCGGTAAAAAAATGCATTATAACATCTGTCATTGCATACAGGGTCGTTTACACACACAGACGTATACAAAAATGATAAAGATTTAAGTCTAGATGGCGTGAATGTAAAACAAGTAGGATTGTTATAAAAATAAAAGTTATATTTGTTGGCGTAAACTATTTTGTTGTAATTTTGGGAAATAAATAATGTCAAAATTGATTACAATAAAACGCAGTTTTATTTTATTACATTACACTATTGTTTTTTTTTTATCAAAACATGTATTTGAAGTAGCATATACCTATGATATAATATTATGCTAAGAATAATTATTCATACAACAACAAATCTAAAACACTATTTACTATGGAAAAAAACCAGGAAGGTGAAAAAGATATTTACGATTTCGACGCACTCGACTTTTAGTAAAATATAGTAGGTAAAAATTAAACAATGGTAATGTAAATTCTAAACAAACTACTACCAAAATACAATTAGAACAAAAATCATTTGACTTGTTTATTTCACCCAGAGGCCAGAGGCGGCTCGTGACAAAATTGTATAGGTGTTCACTTGAAATAAAACAACGAAAATACAATAGCGTTCGGGATGATTTATTACAAAAAAATGAGCACCACATTTTATAAATGTCTATAACACTAAAAATTACAAAGTACAGGCTATTTCAAAACGAATTCAATGACTAGGTATCAATAATTAGTAAATCACCGAATTTGCATTCGCGAGCGTAGGTATCCATAGTGTTTGTCACTGACGGTCACTGACCTCTATAACTTATAGTTATAGAGGTCAGTGGTGTTTGTTTGTATTTGAGTAGTTAGTAGCATATTATATTCTGAATTTCTGATCCATGCCTATTCACTCAAAACTAATAACACTAATGATTTGTAACAGTAAATTATTTCAATAGGTAGGTATTTGAACATTTCCCAACAAGACGTAAGAATAATTATTCGTAGGTATACAAGATACAATAACAAATCTAATACACTATTTATTATTTTATTATTTACTAGCGGTCCGCCCCGGCTTCGCCCGTGGTACATGTTTACGTTTTCTCTCCATAAGAAGTAATAGCTAGAGAGCTAGCGCAAAGCTACCTGTATGTATTTGACCAGACCTGGATTTTTGTGTGTTGATTCCCCTATACCTACTATACATGAGATGAGGAGTCACTAAGCCCAGAGTGGTGGACGGGGCGCGCGCTTAGGTAAGACAGGTGGAAATTTTTGGCGAACTTTGAAACCATTTGACCACGTCTGCCATTTTGATATTTGAAAATAGATTATTATTACTATCGGAAAATAACAATGGCAGACCATTATCACGCGGATAACATTCTGGCAGACACTTATGAAAGTGCTGAAAAAAATACAATTTTGAAAGTATTTGACCAGATCTGCCATTCATATATTTTATTTATTAGGGTCTTAAAAACTTATTTTCGAAACGGCAGACATTTTCATTGCGTACAGACTTCAGCAGACAACAAAACTTTACAGACTTCAGCAGTCAACAAGACTTAGCTTCTACATGGTCAGATGTTATATGTATTACGTTCCCTGACCTTACATCAATGATTTACTTTATTAATGTTTTTATGGTCATTTACATTTAATTTTGAAAACTATGGAATAAAATTTATAAATTTGATGATACAAAACTAAAGACATTTGAATCTCAAATATAAAGTTGTGTTGCAAATAACAAATCATCATTTAAATATTTAGTTTATTTCTTTATTTAAGAAACAATTAACAATTACAAAACAACATAAAAAAACACGCATGCATTTATTGAAATGTTCATTCATCATCACTATCGTATGGCGTTGTGTGACTCGTCTTCATAATCCATTGAATCGGATTCTGTAAAAGTAAAACGTAAATTATATAATAAAAGAAATGAGTCATTATAAACTTACCTAGTAAGGCAATGCCTTTGATGTCGCACGATGCCGCCGCGCCGCCAGTGTAGGTACTTCTGCTGCTACATGAAAATATGCTAGGGTTGCAACAAATGGGAAATAAAACAATTGTGATTATTACTATTATGATGTAATCATTTATTCATATTATGTACATTCAAAACAATTGCTATTATTAAATCTGATGTAATTATTTTTTCATAAATATATAATTATTATTAATTACATAATATATTGCACTGTGAAATATTTACGTATCACTTTATTTTTGATGTTCTTAATTGTCTTTTATAAAATTTAAGTGACGCATTCGCATTGGGATCAACAATCCGATAAGAAAAGAATGGAGACAACATATACATAGCTTTGATTTCAATTCTACAGATACAAAATATACAATCTATCTAAAATGATACAACGGATGTTTCCTGCGTTTTCTCGTCAAAATACCGAAACAACGTAATTATTGTATACTAGTTGGGCGTGAAAGTAAAAAAACAAATGAAAAGTGTTTTCCATATGATTATTTATTAAATTTACGCGATTAAGAATAATTTCAACGATACAATTTAGTAACCGAGAATTCAGAGGATTAAAGAAAATACCTGCCTGATCATTTTATCAAACTCTAAAAGAATTATGGTTATTTCGCATCACTCGGTTTATTAGTTTGGTAATAATTATTAAAGGTAGTTACAACCCTAGCCATTGAGTCGAACGGTAGGCAACACAATATCGACTTTGTGCGGGTACATATGGTACATTTCTTCTTGCTGTGAAGCGTAACACATTTTGCGATTCATTTATATATATATACTAGCGGTCCGCCCCGGCTTCGCCCGTGGTACATAATATTTACGTTTTCTCTACATAAAAACCATCCTCGTACTTCAAGGAATATAATAAAAAAAGAATGATCGAAATCGGTTCAGCCGTTCTCGAGTTATGCGCTTACCAACACATTTTGCGATTCATTTTTATATATAAGAAGATAAGATTATGTGAAAATAACCAGGAAGGTGAAAAACATATTTACGAAAACATAGTAACATAATATGGCTGTCGCTACAATAATTATATTTCAATTTTATCTTTTTATACCTAGTAGAACTGGCCGACGAATAAAAAAAATCGTATTAGAATAAATACAATAAATTACGGAACAAAAAAAGGATTGTAACTGAATTAGGTATGTTTGTTTCTGGGCGCACCGTTTTCGACGACGCGACGCGCGACGTAAGCGTATAGGTATAGGTACCTACTTTGCTAAAACAAACTAATAAAATTGTGTGTCTGTCTGAAAATTCGGAAAAGCATATTTTGCAAGTTTGTAATTACTTTGATAGTTTACCGATTTATAATATGTAATTGTAAAATTTGTAATTGTATAATATATAATTTGCAATGTGGTGAAATTTCATAAAAATCACGGGCCAATTTTTTGTTTTGAATCCCACCGAAAATATAATTGCGTTATTAGAATAATTAATTACTATACCTACCCACGATCAATTATTACAATATAGTCTCAAATGCATACTAGAGAAATATTGCAATTTGATTCAATTAAAATGCATAGCATACAAAAATAAATTCACAACACAAGAAATTCCGCGCGCAAATCATAGCGCGTGTCAATGAAATCAAGAATGTTTTATATCAAGCCGACGCGGACGACGACGCGACGCCGAACAAAAGTACCTACGACGGACGACCACGCTTCGAGTTGCCAAACAACATGAGTAATAAATTGTTTACAAAAAAAACAAGTTTTCTATTTTTCTGTATGAGTAGACAGAACTTCAAAACGCCACCTGCTACGGTTTATATTATGAACGATTGTTATAAAAATACAAGTTATATTTGTTGGTGTAAACTATTTTATTGATCAATAATTTTGGAATTTAAAATTGTCAACATTGATTACAATAAAACGCAGTTTTATTTTATTACACTATTGTTTTTTTTATCAAAACATGTATTTGAAGTACCATATAATATTATGCTGATCCAAGCATTTTCACTCAAAACTTATATCACTAATGATTTGTAAAAGTAAATTATTTCAATATACATTTCATAACCAACATGTAAGAATAATTATTATTATTCCTACCTACAACAACAAACCTAAAACACTATTTACTATGGGAAAATAACCAGGAAGGTGAAAAACATATTATTATTTACGATTTCGACGCACTCGACTTTTAGTAAAATATAGTAGGTAAACATAATATTATGGTTTTGATTTTTGCTACTAGTATAAGAAAACTGCGTGTTCAAACTACTTGTTTGTCTGTCTGAAAATTCGGAAGTACTTTGGTAGTTTACCGATTTATAATAATATTGTATATATCGTTGTTTAAAAAATATTCAAACACAATAAAATATGATATACTGATTTATCACTGGTTTCAGTGATGAACTGATGAGTCAATTATAGCCACTATACTTTCGTCATACGTGTGTATGATTGATGTGATTTGCAACGTGGTGATATTTCAGAAAAATCACGGGTCAAATTGTCCCACCGAAAATATAACTGCGTTATAAGAATAACTATACCTACGATAAATTATACATAATACAATATAGTCTCAAATGCATACTAGTGAAATATTTTATTTGAATCAATAAAATAAAAAAAAAAATAAAAAATAATAATAATACAAAAATAAATTCACAACACAAGAAAATCCGCGCGCAAATCATAGCGCGTGACAATGAAATCAAGAACTTTCGAGCCGACGCGGACGACGAAGGAGCCTAACAAAAGTACCTACAATCATAGGCGGCTCGTGACAAAATTGTATGGCCGTGTTCACTTGAAATAAAACAACGAAAATAGGTACCTACAATAGCGTTAGCAGTACAAAAAAAATGAGCACCACATTATAAATGTCTATTTATACACTAAAAATTATAGAGTATTTCAAAACGAATTCAATTATTATTTAGCAATAATTAGAAAATCCCCGAATTTGCATTCGTGATCGTATTCATAGTGTTTGTCTACACTAATATTATAAAGAGGAAAACTTTGTTTGTTTGTTTGATTGTAATGAATAGGCTCATAAACTACTGGACATTTTACCAATGTTTGCAAGTTTGTGATTACTTTGATAGTTTACCGATTTATAATAATTGTATACTTATATCATTGTTTAAAAATATTCAAACACAATATGATATAGGTACTGATTTATCACTGGTTTCAGTGATGAACTGATGAGTCAATGTTAGCCACAATACTAATCACTTTCGTCATACATGTGTATGAATTATGATTGATGTGATTTGCAATGTGGTGAAATTTCATAAAAATCACGGGCCAATTTTTTGTTTTGAATCCCACCGAAAATACATATATATGGGTGATTATACAAAAATGGGGTAACTCGATGTCATCAGCCAATTTAAACAAAGTTTTATTATATTTTATTCAAATAACAATCTATTTTAAAACAATGAAGCTTCCTTTATTTGGTCACTCAATTTCACTTCTTTATTTAAAATACAAATGAATAAAAAAAATAAATTAATACCTCAAATGTCAGTACTTTGGCATGTCACAACTCCGAAAACCAACAATCAAGTGACTATCGTTTAAACATTATCATCGATTTAAGAAAACTTACAAAAACACTACAATCTTTGATGTACATAGTATTATATACTACAAATTTCATAACGCAATGTTTTCCATTTTATTTAAAAAATAAAATTAAACTTTGTCATCGTTTTCACTAGTCAGTCCGTTGTGTGTTTTTTAAATTTGAAATTCTCGCTAAATATCACCAAGTCGAGGTCAAATCCCTGTCTAAATATTAATGTTGGTAATGAAGTTACTTGTGCACCGCATATTTTGACGGCCGTCATAACTGTACCAGCGCTAGGGTTGTGTTTGTCCTCTAAAATCTTGCTGCGCCAGTCAACATTTCAGTCCTATGGTGAGTCGTTATTTTATTGTTAATCCGATTTTTATTTTCATTTATAAATGGTTAACTATGATTTGTAAAAATATAGTTTGTTGATATTAGAAATTAGGCAAAAAAACATAATTTGTGATTATAACCTCATATTAAGTCCCTTTTCATCAATCCGCTGGCATCAGTCCTTTGTCAGATATCGTGCCAGAGGACTGACGCGACCCCATAGTACTGATGATTCTGTCGTTTTTGAGAACTTTTATCTTGATTGCTATTGGTATAAGCATTTCTATTTTATATTTCAGTTTAAAACATCATGCGCCACGCTAAAAGAACCTGAATTTGACTAGGGAAGAAACATTTAAGAAAGAGTAGCAAAGAAAAGAGCTATTGAAACAAACTACTAATAATTTTATTAAAAAAGATCTTATTTTATTTTAATTATTAATTTTGATGCTTTCAGGGCATATCTTTTTATATTTATCAGATAAATACGTATACGTATATTACTGTGAAGTAAAATTACCTTAACATAAAAGTTAATTAATATACTTAATAACATTATAAAAATGTCAAGGGGCTCTTATGAAAACTCAGATGAGACTTTCATTTGAGACTTTGGTTTTTAATTTTACTATAATTAGTACTTTTAACATAAATATTGGTAAATTTTTAGGGCTCCGAACCTCAAAAGAAAAAAACAGAACCCTTATAGGATCACTTTGTTGTCCGTTTGTCTGTTAAGACGTTTTTTTGGAACGCGTGGAGGTATCAATCTGAAATTTATATTGGATACTCAAGATTAAGAACCCTTGGGGCTGTAAAAAAATCAAACTTATAACGCAACGCAATCAAAAGATACCTACATCCGTTAATATTGCAAATTTCCGCAAAATTAAATATTCGCAAGGGAATAAAAAAACACACAGGATGCTTGCAGTGTATACAGTCTACTATAAACTGCTATATAGTTTACTTCTACTTGGTAAATAGCAACGTCTTTATAACACAGATAAGGAAAAATTGCTAAAAGTTTAAATTTTTAGTTACAAACATAATAAAAAATAGGTTTTTTAGGACTCCAACTCGCACTTGGCCGTTTTTTTGTTTCTATTGTTTGTGAATTACTTGAAATATCAAGTAAAACTAAGTCAAAGTAGAAAAAGTTAAGTAAGAGAGTAAGAATATTCACGTAGCGTTAAATGTCAGAAGGCTGTTTTGAAACTTGAGACATTGTTTTTTCCCAGTATCACATATTATTAATTATCATTTTTAAACGTAACTAAGTGATTTTAATTCTTAAAAGACATGTGCCATTATTAAAACTGAGAGATTTGTAGTAATTTTCATTCAATTTCTTTAAGAATATTACAAAATTGTGTTTTTTATCAGTACCATGTTAGCCTCGTCAGTCCCCTGGAGGCCAATTTCAGAAAATTTAAAATATCTCACAATCTACTTAAAAAACTGGCTGGCCCGATTTGGAACAATATATTCATTAGATTAGCTATCATATACACCCTAATTTGTAACAATCTGATATAAAAAATATAGTAAACAAAATATCCTCAAAAGTTACCCCATTTTTGTATAATCACCCATATATATATATATATATATTGTATACGTAGTATATTATTATTAGTCTGTGGTACCATTTACCTTCAGTGTACAATACAGTTTACAGACCTACGACGG
>CAJQZN010040639.1:0-10692 GCA_907164685.1 Colias eurytheme
TATGGTGATTTATTTTTAGAGAACGACCGCAGATAAAAAGCGAATAGCCTATGGTGTCATTTGGAAAGAAATTGCGCATGATCGAATCGCGATTCCCGGCAAGATTTAAAAAGAATGCTCTGAATTTGAAAATCGAACACGACCGTCGTAATTATTTCTTTAGTGGCATTTTTTTTTTCTTTATTTTCACTGGCCAGTTTATTTTTTTCTGTCATAAAAAAGTTTTACTGTCAAATAAATGTCAGTATTTGGAACGATAGTATCGCCGGTAATCGATGTAAAAATGCAAGTTCGCAGCTTTGATCGTGACCCGCGCGCGCATGCATACTGTATGACACTATTTAAAATTACAATCAGGTGTGATGTGGTGTACATCATTTATTTATAGATATTTCGCTCTATACTTTTAACGGTATTTTTTATCTATGTGTAGAAAAACGGTAGGGTTGTCAGAATAAGTTGCAATTATTTGTTTGGTTATGTTATTTGAAGTTAATAAGTTGCACATAATAACTTAAAATTGAGTTCCATGAAATCTAGATACTTACCAGTTTACGTACTTACAACATATTATACCTAGTCAAAAAATAAGCAAAAGGACAATATTGAGAGGTACAAGAAATCCCCGACAAGCGGTAAATAATTATTATTATGTACTAGGTAGTTATTTAGTATCTAATCTGTGATATCTACTTATTAAGTACAATAATAACTTACCCTTACGTAAAATGTTAATGTTTTTTTAAGAACTAAAAAATTAGGAAACAAACAGGACGAAAAACAAAAAACCAATCCGCTAGGAAGCCTGTATCCCTAGTCCCTGCAGTGGGAACTTCTTGATGATAATTATGACATATAAAATGGTATAAAAAGGATATTAATCAAAACGCTATTTATATTTTTAAGACGGTTCAGTGTACATCTTATCTAGTGCTGAGATAGCCCTTTGTGTTCTTTATCATTTAGCCCTGAACGTCCATTCGCCTTAACGAATTGCTTGATAAAAATAATTATTTTATTATTTATAGTGTAAAGTAATTAATCAATAACCACGTGTTTGATTCTGCGCAAACACTTTATACCTAAAGGAAATAAATATCCTATGTTTGTCAAAAAAATAGGTGGTTTTGGCTTTTTAGCCTTTTAAAATCGCGATTTACGAAATGGGTTTCATAATTTACATTTAAAATGTCAATATCAAATGGAACAACAAAAGTTTCAGTTTAATTCTATGAAACGCGTCATAATATTATAGCTAGATATACTATTAACATATGTCGGGGAAGTCGTGTATGAAATATTTCAAATGACTACTTATGTGATGTTACGCTTTGCCTACAATCCAGACTAGACAATAGACATTACAGAAATATTTTTAAATTGTACTTATTTTAAAGCATATTAAAAAAAATAAATGAAGCTATAAATGTATAATGAAGAATCCGATGTTTTAAAAACTTCAAAATATCTCAATTATTATCATGATTTTGACCTCCACATTCTATAACATCGTAACGGGCAAAACGTCATAATAAAATTGCATATAAAAACATTATAAAACAATATTACCTACTAACAAATTTTTAATAAAATCACTGCTTCATAGTAAAACTATTTCATAACCTCAGCAAGCGTAATTGCATTGCTATACGTACACTCAGTGTATAATTTTTATATTATACTACGTGACAGTCCCATTAGATAGGCGTAGGGTTACCACACAATTTATTATATTAGGATTTTTTATTTTTACAAGATCAAGTATTACAATATTTCTATAATATTATGTTTGTTAATACTTAATATGTATTTAAAAAGACGCGAAAATATAGTAGATATGTGAGTGTATGTTGGGTTTATTGAATATTTTATGCTACTTTTCTTTACCTACTTACAACTCTGATAAATCAAACAAAAATAATATAATAGGTACCTAGTACATATTAATAATTTCAGTTCCAAAATGAACCTTAATTAATTGTTTCATAATAATAGATATCATCAGTATGACTAATACTAGAGCCTATAGAATGGCTGTGAAGGTAACGCGTAATAACTAAATCGCAATTCAACAAAGTCGCTCGTCAAAACATCACATGACCCTTCGAATCAGCAAGTAACTTCAAAACGTAACCATACATAAATTACCAAGTTACAGAAATCCGATATTCTGTTTATTAAAAGACAATAAATAAAATATTGTGTCAATAAGGAATTAATACGAAACGCGATACTTCCTTCACCGCGAGTGTGTGTGTGCGTGTGTATGTGTGCGTTATAAAGAATTGAGGTTATCTCAACGGATTGTCATTGTTTGCAAAGTATAGTTTTATATGCGACAGACGCGACGTTTTCTGGCAAAAATAAATACTGTAATGGCCAAGAAAGTGTGCTGTTATTGAGAAAAATAAGAGTTCACATTAATTACATGTTACAGATTTAAAGTACCTATTTAGTAAACTCGTCACTTGCGTTTTATGTAACGCCAAAATCAAAACGTATAAGTAGATGTTACGTAAAGATTAATAAATAAAAGACTCTTCTTTACAGCTTAAAAACCACAGTCAGCCTGATTAGGGGAATAACATGACTGACTATGCAATCGAGTAAAATTATGAATTGACATGACATTATGAAATTATATTGAAAAGCAACTAAGCCTACGATATTCATATTTCGTGTCTTATAAGTTATGGGTGTCACTGATCAATTTTTAACGACTAAAGTCCGGTCCTAACTGAGATTTTTTACTAATAGGAAAGCAGGATCTTTCAATTGCAAAATTTCAGTAGCTTATATTCTAACCACCATATCAAAGAGAATTTTAGTTTATACTAAAAATAATAACAGTACCATTTAAACAGCACTCGAGGCAAAGTTGAGATTTATTAGGATACTCGTTAGGTTAAGTTTAGAGCCGTTTTAAATCTTTTCTGCTTAATATATGAGATCGATTTTGACGGTTTTAAAGCGTGATTAGAAAATATGGAAATATAATGGTTATGTTCATTAAGTTATCTAACGTAAATTCGTTTAGTTTCAGTTGTGTAGAAACAACATAGAAAGGCGTTGGCTTTCTTTATAGAGATTTTATATCATCAATTAGAAAGACATTGACGAAATAACTAGGAATGTGCAGTGAAGTCTTTTATTATCTTACACCCTAAATACCTACAGCCAAACAAACAAACAAAAAAACATCAATTAAATTCGGAGAAATTGTCCGCAATAACGCTCTGTATCTATCTACTCTACGTCCAAGAGTCACACACGCGCGCTCCGTTTGTTGACATAGGTCAGTGTCGGAACTTTATTACGCTTTTTATTCTGTCCCACGCACACATGCACAGTTCCGTGGACAGCGGTGCGTGTGTGTGCGTGCTTTAAGCTTTTACCGAAGAGCAACTGCGTAGAGATGTCATGTTATTATGTATAGGTTTTACCATGTTATTGATATTACATTTTTGAAGTGAAACTTCTTTAGGCTCGTTGAGAGTAAAATATCAAGGTCGCGTCATGGCAATACCGTCACGTTATGGATTAAGGCGACGATTTCTGTATCATTGAACCTTGCCAAAGAAGATTCACGTCTCACACGTGTGCTCGGTACACGCTCTTTTTTTAATAATGTGCATATCACGTGATATTTATATTAATTTGTGTTAGATAATAAATAATAATCATTCCCATATAGATTTGAAAACACCCGTCTGAAGCTTATTTTCGCAATAAAAATACCTCTAGTCCAACTCTATATTATACTAAATACTAATTGTAATTAATATGAGTATAGATCAATAAATTAAGCCAAAACCCAAATACAATCCAACTACATTACTATTTCATGCATAATCATTAATCACATTCACATCAAATTATATTTTAATTTTTACTCTAGTGAACTATCCTTCCTTTACATTAGGTAAAGTAGAGAGCTTATAGGTGACTTAGAAATAATTGCTAATTGCTTGTGATAAAGTCTAAACTGTAAATCCTAAGCTGTTTTAAGTACTTACATCTATTACCTAGACCTATTGCGTATAATATCCATGCGTTCATTTCAACTTAGAACAAAAATATTTCAATACCAATTAAACGCCTTATAAAATATCGTAAAAATTTACACATGACAAACACATGATTATTAACAAATTGCTGCAATTATTCTGCCATCTTATCAATTACGATCTAGTAAAAAACAACTACAATTAATGCAATAGTTTAAAATCCATAAAAAACGTGTAAACAACTGTCGAAACGAAACGACGTAACTCACAACTTCTGTTACTCAATTATTTACTCTATCGTTGGGTAATAAGGTTGTTTTTCGTTTAATAAATAGTTATAGGAAGTAACCTCGTGGGCGGTAGATGAAGATTGTTATCTTAATCGAATGAAAGGGAGTGATATGTTTGTCTCGCTCGCACTTAGCCTACATTCCATTAGAGCCCTATTGTGATCGATTGATTGTATTTATTTATAATCCATGGGAATATAATAAATTGCTGTCTTTTCTTATCGTTAAATGGAAACCACTGAATTATGGAAATAAATAATCCATACTAATATTATAAATGCGAAAGTAACTCTGTCTGTCTGTCTGTTACTCAATCACGCCTAAACTACTGAACCAATTTGCAGGAAATTTGTTATGGAGATATTTTGATACCCGAGAAAGGACATAGGCCACTTTTTATCCCGGAAAAATGACGCCATCCCGGAAATCCCACGGGAACGGGAACTATGTGGGTTTTTCTTTGACTGCGCGGGCGAAGCTGCGGGCGGAAACCTAGTAAAATATACCTAAATGTATAAATTTATATAATTAGGTAGATTGGTTTTGTTATAGTATCTAATAATGTCAAATCACCATCAACATCTTCACACGTGTCATTGTTATTAATCGTTTAAATAACTTGTTAACACCATACCATACCATTCACCTTCCTAATTAAATCTAATCTAAAACGGTGATTCCATCAAAATCGAACCAGTTCTTTTCAATCTCTTCTCTTCTTCTACAAAATAGTTAAACAAAAAATATTTCTTATACTTAATATCCTTCAAGTTAAATGAATTAGGGCTTAGTTACCTAGATACTATTATTATAAAGAATATAAAGAATATCTAAAATCAATCACAAGACCATCTAACACTTTAAATAAATATTGAATACAAATGTAAATATAACAAGGACTGGGAAATAAACATGTTTTTATGTTTTCATAAAATTATCGACAATATTATCCTCCATTTCCTTGTAAATAACAGAAGTAAACTAATATTGTAAATGCGTTACTCCGTGTGCCTGTTACGTCACACTGTCTGGACGGATTTTGATAAATTTTGTTGAAGTGATAGATTTATTTTAGTGGAAGAGCATACTACAATGTATCTTCTTTCTACTTTAGATACAAAAATAAATAAAACTAGATCCTGAATAGTGAATATATTATGTACTATCTTTCCGCCCGCGGCTTCGCCCGCGATTTCAAAGAAAAACCCGTTCCCGTAGGATTTCCGGGATAAAACCTATCCAGTATCCTATGTCCTTTCTCGGGTATCAAAATATCTCTATACCAAGTTTCATGCAAATTGGTTCAGTAGTTAAGGCGTGATTGAGTAACAGACAGACAGACAGAGTTACTTTCGCATTTATAATATTAGTATGGGTAGATAATTATTGCAAATAAAAGGTAAAAAATAATCCAGCCGTTTTCAAACCAAAAAAACATATTAGGTATCTTCATAAAATACAAAACCATATTGGAACGGCCATATTATTATTAATAACTTATAAATTATACGATTTATTTAAAAAGTCACTTACCTTTGTATTCATATTACGTATTGTTTACAAAAGTCCAAGGTTTGACTGATACCGATGAGTAATGAAGCCTTGAACCGATAAATATAAAAAATATTAAAGATATTGGAAATTTATTGTATGTAGCATCTGTATGTTTGTTCGTGTGCTTTTTGTTATACGCATTAAATTGTTGAACGACAGTTTTATGGTAATCTTAACACTACATGTTTATATTAAAAAGAAATGTAGCTTTTCAAATTGGTTGGTTAATATTATGAGTTCTTTATTCTTTGAAGCAATATTTGCAATAAATAATTAATGCATAAAATAAACAATAAAAATAAACATTTTAAACAGACATACTAATTCTATAGAAAATCGCAGGAAATCACAAAAAACTAGCATATGCTAATAGCCAGTTAGCAAAAACACAATTGTCACCCTATCACACCGTAAGTCAAATTGATTGTTACACCGTTTTTAATTATTCTTTTTACCCCTTTATACGGTGTAATTATAGGCGAAGCGGGAAGCGATAAGTTGTTAATTGATGCTTTGACACCTGTGTGTTTAAATTATAAATACAAGAACAAATATAGAGGATTAACTGACAATATGTTTCACACATTTCATATTATGATTGATTATTAATAATACCACTAATACCTACTTACAAAAATATCACAAATTATCGAAGAAATTCAATTTACAAGTTATTATTTACTGTAATCTAGATAATAGATGAACAGTTTTCGATGAATTTAGATTTCAAGATTTTCCCATAATAATATGATAAGGTCGGTCTATTTTATTACTTTTCATATGGATGGATTTTCAAAATCGGCTTAGCCTTTGAGTTCATCATTACGAACATACAAACAATCAAAATTTTCTTCTTTATAATATTGCGATGTTTAAATTGATATAGATATAATACATATGCATAAAAATGAAACCGTTTATTTGTTCATTGCTTGTCATTGAACCGATTCGGCCGCGGTGACTCGATTTTTTCGCGCGTATTTTTAAAAAAAGGTCGGCCATACTTTATGCGTTTTTTTTATCTTTTTTTATACGTTTGACCGAATTACATTTTCTTGACATACATTCTTGTTTATCTGCGTTATTGAAAAATTTACATGTAATGAAGTTTATTAAATATATAAAAGGCTAATAAAATAATTTACAAAGGTAATGTTTTCTTCTATTAAAATGTAACGCAATGTAGGTATGTATGTATGTATAGATTGATAAATGTCATTGCTTTGACATAGGTATGTAGATATGGATAATCTTAAAATATGTTAAAAATATATACATATGTACTTACTTTATTTATATTTTAATTCCAATAAAACCATTCTACTTCATTTGACCGCTTTTTTCCCTTTAATGTCCAGGATTCGAACCCAATTTAGACAATGTTTCATTTAACACTTTCGATCAAAAAATCTAGTTAAAATGTGGAAGGGGTCTCTGCCGTATCTCTTAATAGAGAACTAATGCTCCGTTCGCGAGACCATTTGTAAGAAAAATTATAGCCCGCCCATATTTTATAGCTGTTAAGGGCATTTCATAGGATGGCGAAAAAATAAATTTGAAATTCAGTTTTTTTTGTTTATAAACAGAGATGCTCAATGCTTATCTTATAATACCTAATAAACTCAAAACATAGGTAATTCAGAAGTTGTGAAATTGGGTAGCTATGTACAAAATTGTTTATTTATTTAAGTTATTTATTGAGCGAACTTCCATATCGTGCGTGTCATTCTTCTCATTTCTAATAAATTGTAGATAAAATGTATAAACTAAAAACCTTAAATATGTACACTGTATATGTACATATAATAAATGAAACATACGAATCCGCTAATATTGTTAGTAAAATTTTATACAAGTGGAACCTATGAACTTCCCTTTTCTCAGATTTTGTGACATTGAATTTTTTAACGATTTAGATTCTGGTTCGATAGAATGCTATCTCTGTACCAACATAAGTACCTATTATAGATAAATCATAAATCTTCAGTTTTTGTTTCTATTGTATTTTTGCTCAGATATACATACTATTTTTGAATTCTTACTAAATACAACTAAAGACCGCATATTTTAAATTATACATTTTATTTAAATTACTTATTTACATAACTATAGACAACCTACTTATCTACAAAAAATTATTAACGCAGATAATAATTTCCATGCTATATAAAACTATTATAGCAATATATCGCTAGGTATCTAACCAGAGGCTAAACCCTCAATTTTTCAACCCGCTAATTACAACGGGGAGGCACGTCTTTGCTATCACGAGAGCGTTTTAAAAACGATTCCATTTTGTTTTATAATTTATATTTTTTATGAATGTCCCAAAAAGCTTTGTTTCGTTAGAATGATATTCTACCTTTTTTTTTGTAGGAAAAACATTAACAAATTTAATAAGTAGGTATACTTACGTTTAATTTTTAAATATTGTGAATTTTTAACGTAACTCCGTAAATAAAAAAAATACAGTATAAATAATAAAAATAGCAATAAATTAACTACTTAATATATAAAACTGATTTCTATCCTGAGGAATGTTTATGAAATAAATTTTACTTAAGTTACTAACTAATCCTAAATAAACTAACTTACAAATAAACAAGAAAATCATTCATTTCCACTACCAGTATCAGTTAATCTTCCGGGAACCGAACCTTAGACCTCATACCGTATCAAAAGCATAAATTCTTTGCGATTTCTTCGTTGCGTGTACCGAGCGTCTAATTCCACTTTCTAGCACGCGTGAAAGGGCTACAGTGCTGGCCAACTTTATAGGCACAGTACATTTCATTTTAATTTTAAATATTTTGTAGAAGTATTCATTATTTTTTAAGTATTTAGAATTATACTATTGTTTTATAGCCGAAAAGCAAAATTTAGTGTTTTTTATAGGACATATTTGGTTTGGAACATTTTGTAGACTGAACGGATAATTTTTTTCATCTAAACTTTCTTCAGAAGCAGAAACGGTCGGTATACGGTTGTAATTACTACAAACTATAACTGCATAGTTACATTTTTCAATAAATATATTATATCTAAATTAAATATGATTTATACATTTTCGGACTATTTCATTTATCTGGCAGAATTGAATAAACTATTAACTAACTAACTCAATCTAATAATACGGGTATTTCCTACGCTTTTGTATTATAATATATAAAGCTACACTACCACTGACTGACTGATTGACATCGGGTTTCTCGGAAACTACGGGGAAAGTTGGGGGGATTTCGACGTGGACGTGTAGAGGTGCTCCCAGTGACCACCGGAAAAATATTGACATCTCCAACACCCTGGACAAGAGAGTGGACCCCTGGAGGTGCGCAAAAACGGTGGTACCTGGAGGGGGGGTGTCTGAACAAAAAATGCTCGGAACTGGTGGCGATTACCAGGGGTGGTGGAAAAATGGGGATTTTCGCGAAAACAAGATGGCCGCCGTACTTTGCCAAAATCGCCGTTTATGAATCCTTACGTCTCAAATTTGGCACACGTGCTCTGTTCGAGCCGGCGAATCGATCGGTGCCCCATTCGAGTGGCTCCGGGCCCCAGTTTCCGACTTCCATACAACGTAAAATCCAACGGCCTGCGGAAACGGTGCGAGTTGGGTGGAGGGTCCCGGAACTAAAAATGATCACCACCCTGGGACGCTACCAGGGAGCTATAGTGGGTCGCTCGATTTTGGAATTTTTCCATTTTTGGCGCAAACATAAAAACGTAAATTTAGACGAGGTGGCGCAACGGAGAAATACACCAATGATGCATTCGTACTCGCCCAGCTCCCAGGATATCCAGAAAAATACGAAATCTTAAACTTTCCCTCATCTCTCGAAGACGGTCAACGGCCCGCGCAAACGGTAGCAGCTACATCTGGGGTGCTCGAACTAAACTTGTAGTAGACCTCGAGCAATTACCACAGATAGTGAAAAAAATTCAAAATGGCGGAAAAAATGGCCGCCGCCATACAAATGCTAAAACGGCCATCGCTGGTCCGATCGCGCTGAAACTTGGCACAGGGGCTTTAATCGAGCCTCACATTACGTTGGCATACTCATCATCGAGTTTCCATCGCTGGTTTCCGAGTTTCATACAACGCGAAATTCGACGGCTCTCCGAAACGGCGCCAGATAGGTGGGGGGTGTAGAACTAAAAAATGATCAGGAAGATGAGGCGCTACCAGGGCAATGGAGAAATTTCAAATTGGACGCAATTTTTTTTTCAAAAATGGCCAATTTTTCAAAGCAAGATGGTGGCGCCGGTTACTTTACGATCGGTCTGAAAATTGACTTCTATGCTCTAATCGGCCAGATTTACAAAACTACATACTCAGAATTTCTTTCCGACCCCCGGTTTCCATTTTCCATACATCACGAAATTCAATGGTTCTCTGAATCGGTGACAGGTAGGTCGGGGTCGCCGAAGTAAAAAATACTTCAAAACTTGGTCCGCTTCCAGGCATATAAATTTTTTTGTTAAAAAGCGAAATTTTTTTTTTCGAAAATTTTGTATGGAAATTTTCATAGTAGGAAGGGTAATTGAATAGCAACGGCAAAAGACGGCGCCGCGGGCTGCTTGCTGCCCGCGCACCGCGCAACCTCGAAGGTCGACAGCCTCCCGGAGTAGAAAATATTTATTAACTTTTGAACTACCGCACGAGCCAAGCGAGCGAAGCGAGCGAATCACGGCAGCGGCTGGCGTAAATATTCAAATTGGTAGCGAGGAGCGAAGCGACGAGCGAGATAGGTTAACTTTTGAACTACCGCACTAGCCAAGCGAGCGAAGCGAGCCAGTCACGTCAGCGGCCGGCGTAAATATTCAAAGAAGTAGCGAGGAGC
>CAJQZN010040639.1:15045-35298 GCA_907164685.1 Colias eurytheme
ATAAATCTAATAGATTACACAAAACATTTGTTTAAATTTACGCAATCCATTAACTAAATAGCTGACCTTTAAACGCAAAAACAATCATCGTCGAAGAATTTAATTTGCCATCAACATCGCAAAAAGATAAGATAATTTATACGGAGCCGTGTGAAAAAAGTAACGAATAATAGAATTATAATGCACATACGAATGGTTCGCAGCGCCGCCCATTGGCTAGTTGAGAGGTGGAAAAACACGTGAACGAAATTTTTTCTAAAACACGTAGAATATACGTTCGAACGGCGAGCTGCGATTGGCCGGCGAGTCGCTCTCGGCTGTCCATTGGCCGATTTTTTTTCCCGCTTTTCACGTACACGGCTAGCGGTTTTTTTTGTGGAAACTTCGGCCAATGGAACGCGCGTAGTTTGAATTATAAAAGTTGTTCTGCGCTGTGGCGTGTAGAACTATAAATTGTCTTTGGTGCCTATAAACGTTCAGATCGGTGCGATATAAAAACGTGACGCAACGTTTGCTAATTTTATTAACATTTCTAAGTTGTTTATTGCAAATGTTATTATGTTTGTGCGATGTTATTAAATAGATAATGTTGCGAAAAGGTATTCGCCGCGGATACGATGATTTCGTGCATACTTGTATTATATTAATATTTAATATGTTTAAATTTTAAACAGTTGTTTAGAGAGCTTTTCTTTGTGGTTTCGTTTAAAGTAAAAACACTGAGACTCGAGTATAAATTGCATTTATATCTGAGTTCGTACAACTTAAGAATCGATTCCTAATTAATAAAGAATTGTATTTTTTATTTAATTAAAATTACAAGTACCTACAGAGATACAGCCAGAAAAACATAACGATTGTGGTATTAATTATTTTAATGAAGCGTACACTGATATGACTGCAGTTGATAAAAATAATGCGCAATAATTATTTCCTTATACACATTAAAATTATTAGCTGTGCACATGCAATACTAGCTATGCCGCGCGGTTTTACCCACGGCCAAACCCGGGATAAACATAATCAAGTGTTTCTATAGCTCGTGTGTGTAACCTATATTTCTGTAAAGTTACATCAAAATTCATAGAGTAGTTTTTTCGTGATAGAGTAACAAAAATACATACTTAAATTTATAATATTAGTAGGGCTAGAAGGATTTAATCTGCTATATTTTAAGCGGGAAACAGCGATGCGATGTGTTTTATAATGGCCGCCCAGTTTAAATTTGGAATTCCGAAGACGTATCCCGTATGCCGCGATGTATGCGTTCATGTTTTATTAATTCTATTTCAATTTAGAATGCAGCAATTTTTGGTTATTGTCCATAGATTACAGAATAGATTATTGTTTATGGCAGGTTTTTGTGTTATAGAAAATTAATTTGTAGAAAGTAAATAATCAAGTTTTCCGGAGTAATAGATAGGTACACACCTAGATACTTTTTCATTTTTATTATTAAGTAAGTAAGTAATGATATGTTAATAAATCACATTTTACCTGGAAGAGATTGCTCTGTAGCTATAAGGTCGCCTAATTTTGCAAAATAATATGTTTATATTGTACTTTTTCCTTTCGTGTGCACAATAAAGTATTCATTTTTTATTCATTCATTTTTACTTATGTATACCATGTAATACCTACTTACAATGTAATTTTTATTAGTAATTCAAGCAATGTCGGACATTGTCGGATATTTTGGTCAGACGTTGAACCATTGCGATTCTGTGGTCAGGACAAACGTTACACTGACGCCTGAAATCATACCAACAGGAGAATCAATACCTTATAACATAGACTGAGTATTTAGAAAATATAAAGAGATATAGATACATATACATATAAAGAGAGAGAGAAGATAGAAAGTAAATACACACTACGTTGATATTTAGCTCTATGTAGAGATTTGTGATAATCTTTTAATATTAAAAAAATCGAAATCTTATATATAAAAATGAATCGCAAAATGTGTTGGTAAGCGCATAACTCGAGAACGGCCGAACCGATTTCGATAATTCTTTTTTAGGGTTCCGTAGCCAAAATGGCAAAAACGGAACCCTTATAGTTTCGTCATGTCCGTCTGTCCGTCTGTCCGTCTGTCCGTCTGTCACAGCCGATTTACTCGGAAACTATAAGTACTACAGTGATGAAATTTGATGGGAATATGTGTTGTATGAACCGCTACAAAAATATGACACTAAATAGTAAAAAAAAGAATTGGGGGTGGGGCCCCCCATACATGTAACTGAGGGATGAAATTTTTTTTTCGATGTACATACCCGTGTGGGGTATCAATGGAAAGGTCTTTTAAAATGATATAAAGTTTTCTAAAAAACATTTTTCTTAAAGTGAACGGTTTTTGAGATATCAGCTCTCAAAGTCGTAAAAAGTATGTCCCCCCCCCTCTATTTTTATAACTACGGGGTATAAAATTCTAAAAAAAATAGAGGTGATGCATGCTAATTAACTCTTTCAACGATTTTTGGTTTGATCAAAGTATCTCTTATAGTTTTTGAGATAGGTTGATTTAACTGTAATTTATTATATTTGCTGCTACGGAACCCTTTGTGCGCGAGCCCGACTCGCACTTGGCCGGTTTTATTTATTATATTCCTTGAAGTACGTGGATGGTTTTTATGTAGAGAAAATGTAAATATGTACCACGGGCGAAGCCGGGGTGGACCGCTAGTTTCTAATATTTTTTCGTGTATTTTTGTTCTTTAATTCATTAGTAGAACACATTGAACAATCATATTTTTTCTATCACACATATTGAAGCTCCGCGGTTTCACCCGCGTGGCTCCGCTCCTGTTGTTCTTAGCGTGATGATATATAGCCTATAGCCTTCCTCAATAAAATATGGGCTAACTAAAACGGAAAGAATTTTTGAAATCGGATGAATAGTTCCTGAGATTAGCGCTTTCAAACAAACAAACTCTTCAGCTTTATAATATTATAGTATAGATAATAGTTTTCCACACCTATAGAAAATCTATATTTCTTTTCCAATCACTTCTCATAACAACAACAATACACGCAAGTTTTTTTATCTCATCATTCTGATTAAAAAGGTAATTTCACGTTAATACCAAAATTAACATACGTGGTCATTACAACTATAGGCTAGTGCATCCACCCCGGGGTGGCTTGGGGTTTGGGGCGATCGATATTATCAGCCACGATGACTGGAGCATTTTGATATTATACCTATATGTAGGTAGTATAGTATACGTAATGAGGTGTGGCGTACCTAAAGTATATGGAATGTGCGTATAAATATATTAGTGTGAGTACTTATGGATAGGTATGACATGATTATAATCTCACTGTAGGTAGGCATACATTTATAGGTAATATTATATAGGTAATCCATACTAATATTATAAATGCGAAAGTAACTCTGTCTGTCTGTCTGTTACTCAATCACGCCTAAACTACGGAACCAATTTTCATGAAATTTGGTATGGAGATATTTTGATACCCGAGAAAGGACATATTTTATCCCGGAAATCCCACGGGAACGGGAACTATGCGGGTTTTTCATTCTTCTGCGCGGGCGATGTCGCGGGTGGAAAGCTAGTAGTATTATATGTGAATAGGAAAAAACTTATTTTGATAAAGATGTAGATAGGTACCTAATTGTTTACTTTTATTTCTAGAGTTCAAGTTAACGATGTATTTATTAGGTAACAATAGTTTATTTCGATATGTCGAATATTCATTGGCATTCTAAGGGATTAAGGTGTCCTTCGATTAAGAAAATTCCTAAATTGGTTCCGTTTTTAAGGTTTTATGTTCCACGGTAGAGTGAACGCGAAAAGTCTTCTTTTCGGATAATGATTTTCATGATTCATTTTCATTAATGCTTTTTGATATTATTAGAAAATATTGTAAACTTTTAAAGGAATGAAGGGATCTTTGTAGTTGATTTGATGTGTTCTAAGTAGCATTTTTTCAGCTGTAGATACCTATTAACATACGATAGCAGATAATTATACGTAGGTATAGTTATATTATTTATTATTACTAAGTAAACCTTTTGAAATACTGAATACTACTTAAATTTTAGAAATAGGTACTTGTTAAACAATTTACAGATAGGCTAACCAGCATTGTTAAATCAGTTTTTTACAATCACTCTTATAGTGAACATATTATATTATAATAATTAAAGTGAGCATAATTAAAGAGGGGGTTAATTAAAGCTTACCATATATCTGTCTCTCTCTAACACCCGATACCACAATTGTGGTACATTCAATGTATTCCTCTAAATCTATACAGGCGATATGCGATACGTTTATTTTGATTAATTGATTGCGATTTGCGATTAGAATTGTTTATTCACTAGCTGGTGACGCGGTTTTGGCTGTGTATGTGTATGTTATATTATATTGATGATGAGTGTAGGTTATTTAGATAAGAAAGAAAATGCCTAGTTTAAAGCCTGATCATGTTTTAGCGAAAATTAATAAGTAAATAGGTAGTACCGCACCTCAAGCACACACACTAATAAGTAATAACATTTCCCATAAATAAGTTTGACGTCCGCCATTTTGTCCCATACGGCCCAAACCCCAAGAACGAAGGGGATAATGAAGCGTCGTCCCCCGGGAATTGCTGTAACTCAAGCAAATAATCCATCTTATCAATGAAAAATTTTTAATGGAAAAATTTGTCTGGTTGAAAAGAAATCCGGCACACTGGGGACTCGGTATTAGGAATATATTATGTGGTAAGAGTTAATCTATGTAATGGGGAATTAAAAAGGAATGGTTAATCATTGATGTTTTTTTTATAATGGGTGGAAATGTGCTTTAAGAGTTAAGACGCTACGAACGTTTGGTAGAGTTGGTCTTATAAGTTAATAAATAACGTGTTAGTCCATATAATATTCTACGTGGAAGATCTTCACACACGTTTACGTGCATTTACTATGAAGAATGATTTGACTGCAGCCTTTACAAAAGCTAAAACACTTATTTTCGTGAAATAGAAAGCAATACCTATTTCGAAATTCGAATTTTGTTTTATAAAAATTCGAATACACAAAAACAGAACGCATCCTAATTTAAATTTGGAATAGAATATCGCGTTAAAAACAAAAAACTTTTTTCCAGCCAGTTCAAAACTGTAGTTTAATTTTGACAGCACACGAGTATAACGAGGTAACGTCAAAATTTTACTATTACTAACTTTTTGCAGTCGAAATCCATTGTGAACTTGCCGTCGAGTTTTATTACAATCTGAATTCATACATTTTTGTGTGAAATTAAATTGAGTTGCGTACTTTTGTTTTGCTGTGCTGGTACAGAATTTTGTTTTATCGCAACTTTATTTCGTTGAAAATTATGCTATTTACATTTGGATATATGAAACTAGTGGAAAATTGTCGCCATTTTGTTATTCGATCTGTTTTTGTTTACTACATTGTAGGTTATTAGAAAAAAAACAAACTGAAGTTGTTTTGCTGTTTAATGTTTATGAAGGAAATATTAAGTGAACTTTTAAGATTATAATAGATACTAGTGGTCCGCCCCGGCTTCGCCCGTGGTACCTACATGTTTAAACTATCCTATCTCTCAAGTTGGATCGAACTGCACATGGTGTGCGAATTTTATTATAATCGGTTAAGTGGTTTAGGAGTCCATTGAGGACAAACATTGTGACACGAGATTTATATATTTAGATTATATTTATATTATATATATAAAAATGAATCGCAAAATGTGTTGGTAAGCGCATAACTCGAGAACGGCTGAACCGATTTCGATAATTCTTTTTTTATTATATTCCTTGAAGTACGAGGATGGTTTTTATGTAGAGAAAACGTAAATATGTACCACGGGCGAAGCCGGGGCGGACCGCTAGTTATATATATATTTATTTAGATTATAGATATATATATATTTATATATTTAGATTAGATTATATATTAAGATTATTTTAAATTTCTATAAAGATCTAGTGTTCTATACATTACAAGGATCATTACAATTCAAAGGATTATATTATTAAAGTCAGACTTGTTCTTGGTTTAAGGGCCGATTTTTCAATGTTTGGATAAAACTTATTCATCGAATAATGTATAAAACTACCATTTTAAAAACGTCTTCTAATTGCCCGTATTTGACAGTTTACGTGACATTTTAATATTATCGTGTAATACTTTATTGGACGTAGGTATAAGTTTTATCCAAGCATTGAAAAATCGGCCCTAAAAAGATTATCACATAACGCGTACTTATTCAATCAAATAAAATAACCGTTTGTGATCACACGGTAGCACCAACGATAGCATGCGTTGTTATATCATTGATTTTATAATCTAACATGATCTATATTACATACTTATACATACCTATACATACCTAGAGTACGTGTGTATTATCGACTTCACTCTTTACAAATAGTCTTCTCTATCTCTCTTACCTATGTATTTAATTATTATTTACATAACAATAAAACTGTCTAGGTAGGTAGTACCTAGGTACTTTTTCTTAGACACAATATATTTACTAAAAAAAGGTAGCATTTATTTTCCTCGCTACATCTCAAACATAACAAGAAAAGCAAATCGAATAAGTGAGCACATTTAGATAGAATGGAAATTTCACGAAACAATTTCGCGAAATAAATAAAAACAAAATGCTTTCCAAACAAATTCGCCCAATAGAATTGTAATTTCCACGATTGGTCCCGGCTCCCTCTTATCTTTTTGTGATTTTTTTCTCTCATTCAGTTCGCTTCTTTACTACCCTCAGAAAAGAGGGCAAAGTGTAGAGTGATTGAATGGACTTGGTACTTTAATTAATGAAAGAAAAGCATATTGTTACATGTATTCGTAAAGTTTTATTTCATATATTGCTAGTATTTATGTGTTTATTGTAATTTTGTGAACCTTGGCTACATATTTCTGTAATTAATTGTAGTTTAACGTTGAAACACATATAGTATGTGAACTAGGATCAAATTTCTTACAAAAGATAGAATCTTATAACTTGATATAAACAAATTCATTGTGAAGATAGTTTTGGAATATAAATAAATGTAAACGTTAATCCTTTTAAAATCATAATAAAAAACAATGCTGAAACATAGACGCTTCCATATTTATAACAATTATAATATTTTACATATTAACTCAGGCCCCGGAACCACAGACACAATAGAAAATCTATTGTGTCGTGGACCGATCGGGCCATTCGGGGCTCAATGGGATATTTGATGCGTATAACAGCTGCACATTGCGCAATAAAAATTTAAAACAAGTCAAAAGTATCAAATCACTTACATCGCAGTAGATAGAAGCCTATATTTTGAAGGTGAGATGGAAAAAAGGTTGTTTCGCCTGATCGGTTTTTATTTGATTTCACCAGTGTTTGCTCACAAATTAGCGCGGCTCGATGCTCCCAGATTGTGTTCTGAGTCCATTATCGAATTTTGAGACATTTTACTTAAAAAAGTGGTTGTTTTAATTTTTTGAAATTGGTTTAAAAATTATTGTAAGGGTAATTTTGCTTTCCAACGTGAGTCGTGACATTATATCAATGGACAGTTTATAAAAAAATATTCGTTTACAAAATGTTACTTTGCGCAATTTTTGGTTTTCTGCGTGTAAAAGTAGTGGATGCACGTTGTTCGTTTTAATATAGGTTATATTATATTGTGCATTTGTAAAAAATAGCGATTTCTGTTTTAAGAACCATTCATAGTACCTACTTACGAAAATAAGAGGCTACGAAATTTAATTAGGTTTTTGGGTGCTGGATAATTATTTTTATAATGAAGTAGGTATATTATTTATTATGACGTGTAGAAGTAAAATCTTATCATATTATGTTCTATATTAATTAAAATGTTATAATAGTGCATCTAAGTTGGCAAATGCAATTACAAGTAGGTAGGGATGAAGGTTTAAAAGTGGGATGCGAGCATAAAAATAACTTTATTGATATTAATTATTCTATTTCCGTAATTTAATAAAATTATCTCAAAAAGGATTATTTCATAACGGTATAAGAAAAGCAAGGGGTTTATAAAAGTATCTTGCCCCTCAGTTGTTTTTTAATTAATTTTAATTGCAATAAGTTCAAACCTCTTCAGTAACAATAACACAAACTCTTTACTTACAACCTTTTTAAATGCTATTCTAATATTTTTTCTTAAAAAAAACTAAAAATCGGCGGGAATAATATTCGAAAATGGAATAATGACGCAATCAAATCATAGATTAAAAATGTCTCAGACATACCTACCATAGACTATAGAATATAATATAGATACTCGAGTCTCCCCCAGCCGAGCCACAGATGTCGTAAGATTTTTGAGCCAGAATGATCTCTCGCCTAATTTATTTTTTGCCGCCTTTTCCCCAAGTAAATATTGACATGACGTCCCGTTGAAATGTAGGGATATTCCTTTTAAATATATTCCGAAGTTTTTGATAATAACTACTACCCCACGAATAAAATGAGTGAAATTAGTGAGAAAGTAAATTACTCATAATATTTAACAACGATTAAATTTAACGGCATATTATTAAATATGTTTTGTAAAGACGTTTTTAGGTTAAAGTATGTAGTTTGAACCGAAAATATCTAACCTAACTACTAATAAGACTGATAAGTTACCTATATGTTTTATTTTTTTGAATGCATTAGTTTTTTCACCTAATTATCCATCGATAAAGTCGAAAATATTTATTATATTTCTCTATAAATCATTTCAAAGAAATACGTATCCACAAGATTCGTACCTGGGACCAAGCGGGGGCCAAAAAACAGTTTTTTAGCACCGGACGTTCGGCTCAGTGATTAGGAAATTATATTGGGGAGATTCCTCCATCTTTTTTCTTAAGGTGTCGCAATTGGTTATTAAATAAGACTTACTTCCTTTTAATTGTCTTCTGCTTTTAATTTTACTTGAAAACGATTTCTATTGTAGCCTGTAGGATATAAAATTCATTTACTTTGACCTAATGTACCTATTATGAACCTATGTTTTTAGCAGTGTTAGGACAGATTCTTTATTAAACTTTATATCTATCTATCTGAGCTGTACCTATTTAAATGAAAATTAAATTTGTAGGCCAATTTGTGTAGGTATGTTAAACGCATAGACATAAGTAGACCGTACGTTATTCAGCCATATTTCAAATTAGTCAGCGATCCTACAGGAGAAATCATATTGATAATGAATCCTGTATTTTTCTTATAACAACAAATAGGTACAAGAAAACTACACAATCGACTATAATCCACAGAATTTCTCCACAAAACTTTAACACTAATCGGAGAATTAAAACAAACATAACCGTATCAAGTAGGTAATTAGTATTTTTCAAGATTTCTAAAGAAACAATAACAAAAAGACCCCAAGCATATGCCGAAGGGTTCGTAAAAAAGCAAAATGGCTCATAATTAATATCTGTAATTAATTGTACCTATTCTTTGTAAGAATTCTCTTTTATTGTATTTTTTTTAATTAACGTAAAACATTGTTTTGCGTCGATCGTTTTGTTTCTTTATTCTAGTGTGAAATCTGTTGTTTTTTGTTATTAGTCTATACTTAATATTATAAAGCTGAAGAGTTTGTTAGTTTGTTTGTTTGAATCTAGCGCTAATCTCAGGAACTACTGGTCCGATTTGAAATTCTTTCGGTGTTAGATAGCCCATTTATCGAGGAAGGCTATATATCATCACGCTAAGACCAACAGGAGTGGATCACTGCGGGTAAAACCGCAGGACACAGCTAGTTTTCTAATATGGCTAATACATGTAAGTAAAGCTATTTATCATCATTGAAACTATATTTTTTAATAATTTATTATTAGTTATGTAAAAACAATCTTCTCGTAAAATCACATGAATAAGTAAAGAATCAAATAAAGATTCCTCTTCCTAGGTCATACATTAGTACCTACTATCTATAGGTATAAATAGTTATAAAGACAGACAATACTCTTTTTTAACTGTAACAAATCGCTCACGGAATCCCATACATTTGTATATTAACATCACAATTGTATAGCATAATGAGTTCTAAACAATATGTACAAGAAAAACAGGTTTCCTGCTTTTCATATATTTAAATGTGTTTCAGGTGTGTTTTTGTTGCCTTTGTCCGTATGTTTTCTCGTAGTTTGTGGAAACTTCGAGATTCTAACTTGGTTTTTATTAAGAGTATTATAAAAAATATATTATCTATACGTATATAAAAGTCAACACAAGGATGTTAAATCATCATTTGTTCAAATCTACAAGTTAGCCAACATTCAACATATCATTTTAATGATAATAAACAAATACAAAAATAACCTCAACGCCCAAATTACAATAATCTCACAAAAAAAACAATATTAGTAACAGATGGCAACATTATCCGCTCAATAAAGTCGTGTTTTAATGGATTCACCAAAAAACCGGAAATCTCCCATCAATGCACTGATTTTTTACCATTTTCGGTAACATCTGATTGTAACAGGTGCTATGCGTACCGAGTACACGTTTTTTATCTCAATAAACACCAAAACATGTTAACGATAAAACTTTATTGCATTACAAAATGTCGGTGCACATTTAACGACCTTATTAAAAAGTTTCTAAATTTAATAACCTCATAATCATGCTAAACACAAATAAAAGCTAACAGGCTCTAACAATGTTCAGATAATTTTATCATCAAGTAATATCACAGTCTATAAAATTTTCAATCTAGTCAAGACCATCAATAATAAAAAAAAAGAACGTCTATATTCAAATTGCGAAATAGAATTAAAACTGGCCTTGTTACAAACAAAGTCGTTCCATTTTTAAATCCCTTTGTTTTTTTCTAAGTTGCCAGTTGCCACTTCGAGTCCCATTCTGCAAAGCCGTTTCTTTAATTAGCAACAAAGAATGAGATTGCGTGTCGCTTTTACTTTTTTAATTTAATTACCGTTGAGAGACAATGGAAATAATGTGTTCAGCCATTAGATGTCATGCAAATTTGGTCTATTGTTTTTTTTTCTTATTGTGAAAGTTTCGAATGCACTATTATGTTATTATAGACATCAAAAGTTGCATCAGAGGTAGATGCGAAGTAACGGGATCTGTGCAATACCGCATAGAACTGGTTTTTAGCAAAAATAGGTAGATGTATAACGCCTGGTTTTCGTTGCGTGCGGGCATTATTGTGACCTTTGCTAGTGGGAAGGGTTTAACTGTAAATACCTTCGGATCTAACCGAACACATTGCCACGCCTTAATTAAACGTCAATTATTTTTCTCATACAATTTATACAGATTATCTCATGTATTGATAGGCTATTATCCTACCTTACCTTATCTGTGGCATTGTTGTAAACGAATTTGAAAATGGAATAGATTCGAATGCTTTCCACGAATTCGAGTATTTTGGCGAGTTTATTTAAATTTCAAAACAATAACTGAATTCAAAGAATCATTGAAATTTGGCTCACAAAAAGATTTCAACAGATATCGCTTCGACTTTTCGCCCTATCCAAGAAAAACGTTCAAGTTTTTTCACTTAATTTAAACTCAAAAGATACTCGAGATAATTGCTCTCCACCCTGATGGCAGATCGAAGCGATTTGAAAAGGAAAATTTCGCGCCATTTTCTCATATTTTTTGGCATTCTTCGGCGCCTTTTGTGAGAAGAATCGGTGATTAAAATTCAATTTGTGAACAATCGAATGTGGGGGATGAGACGGTGCATTTTAATTGGACGAATAATTTAGTCCAAATGTTATTTCAATCGCTCTGATTTTATTATAATTAACACATTAAGTATTAAAGTTTACATTTGTAACTGTGTTTTATAAAATTATCATTATGCCTGCTTTGTCAATACTTAACAAATAAAATACTTAAATCTTCGAGATCGACTCTGTCTACCAAACAAACCGTATCAAAATCGTTTGCGTTGTTTTTAATATCAAGTATAGATATGGACAAACAAACGTTTTTCTTTAAAACTACCGATGTAGTAATGTATCACACATGTGTTATTTCTTACATTTTTCTAAAAAAATCAAATGTATGCAAATATCAAAGGTCAGCTTGCAAAAATGTTGCCATCGTCTTGCATTTTATAGTGTTATTTCACATAAAATACAAATTCTTGGCGTGAAACCGCATTCAAATTATAGGTTAAAACACATAAAAAGTTAATAATAGTTATCTAACGCCATGTGTGCGTCCATTGATCAAATTCGTCACGAGCTTTGGACAATAAAAAACTTGAATGTGTTTGAATGGGTTCTGTATAGGTATATTTGGTAACCGAACCTTAGTACTGTTTAGTACGAATATTGAAGTCGGTTAAATAAAAACAGCTACAATTCTAATCTAATGTTAATTTTATGTAAAGCTTTATAAAAATTATTATTTTAATAAAACTTCAGGATCTGTGAGATACTTAATCAATACCTACATTTTAATTTATATAAATATCTAACATAGAGTCGCATCACTCTTTGCAAACTATTAATTAAAAATTATTATTTCACGCATCTCAAAAAACTAAAAAAAACATTCACTAAACCGTTAGTACACAATCATGTTTATCTGTCCGTGGTACCCCAAAAACGGCCGGACAAAGGGTCCGGAAGATGATACCTGCGAAATAAATTTGCATAATAATATGTTCACTATTCGGCTATTTTTGGACAGCTGCTCTTCGGCCATTGTCCGATACCCTTTCGACCCTAAGACAATGTATTTTCATATTTTTTTCTATGCATAAATTATACGACATTTTGTTATGCTTCCGTGTCCGGATAAAGCATTTGTTGCTCTTTTGATAATGGTTTTTGTCGACCTTTTCTGATATAAACTATTATTAATATCATCGCAATTTTGTCCTTTATAAATTTCGCTATTATTAATATGGTCGCAATTGTTATGCTGGTTTAGTTTACACCAAACAACAGTTAAATATTATTTGAATAATTCTACGATTAAGCATTAATGCTCAGCACCTAACTTTAAGCTAAGTACTTTGCTAATAAATTACCTAGTGCTTGTCTAACTATTAGCTACAGCTAAGTAAGAACAAGGAATTTAAAAAAATTCGCACAAACTTCCTCAACTGCAAATTGACGTTATTCGTATCGAATATAATTTCAAAAATAGTATGAAATAAAGGAAAAATAATTATTACCAGCCAGTATTCGAAAGATCTAAATTCAAATAATCATTGCCGCTAATTACAGAAAAAAAAATGGAACGAAATTATTCTAAATTCAAACAGCGGAATTAGAAATAATAATTAAAAACGCATTGTATACTAATACTAATACAGATTGACATATTGGACCCTTGCACAGGTAAAAAAGGGTTAACGTTAAGGGTTAATTTATAATAGATGATTCCCTTTTGTTATAGTTTAGCTAACGGTCAATTTTTGGTGTGTTGTTTTAAAATGTTTTGATATGACTGAGACGTTTTTAATTATTTAGGAATGTATGAAAATTCAAAATAGGTACTTTATTAATTTTGACGTAGTAGCTGTACCTATCTAATATAAATCGTTTCTTAACAAATTTATGTTGTGAATGCATAATTAAAAATACGAAATCTCAAAATATAAAGTCCCCGGTGGAAAGCAAATAAAAAGTAAATATAAATTTTAATCCCTAAGTGGATGTAAGCGCTTTTAAATTTAAACCGTCTCGAAATGAATAAAAATAGCCACTGAACTACGCCAACCTTCTTCTGTTCACACGATCTTTGGCTAGGGTTGTCACAAATTAGTTTTTTGTTTAATATTATCAATTAGACTTTTATAATGGTTTTATTGGAAATATTTTTATTAATCAAGATGAGAATTGATAACTATTACTGGACTAATGTTATGGAAGAGTCAAATAAGGAAGATAAAACATATTAGGTGAATAGAAAACTGGTATATGTATTTATTAATAAAAAAAATATATAATAGACTAGGTAGTACGAAAGTATGTTTAGCCGGATTAAAATTGACTATTATCCATTGAGCAATACAATTTAAATATTATAAATACTTTAACTAATTCTAATTCTTTTTTATTAATGGCTTAAGATTATATTAATATCGTATTAATAAATCTGAATCTCATATTTTAACATATGCCACACCTAGCGAAAGTTACAAAGTCAGTAATAACAGAGAAAAATCAACAAAAACAAATTCTGTAAACTCGTTAGCGGCAACCTTAGCCAGCAGACGGCGCAACTTCGAAGAAAACTAACACTTTTCTTTTTCTTTTTACATTTTTCTTGTTGGAACTCCCTCGCGCTCGCTCCAATCTTTTTACTCTTCGAAACGTGTACCCTTTTCAGGAGTTCGCTGGCTATCTTTCTTAAACTTGACTGTTAGGAACAGAGAAACTGTGGAGTCAATGAAAATTGTTTTTCTAAAAAAAAATCTAAATAGAAATTCAAGATTGTAAATGTAAGTTTAATAATTTAATTTAATAATATCTGAATTCTGATATGATTCTTTACCTATGACTATGACTTAAGTATAATTATTTATGTTGTTAATTGCTTTATTTAATTATAAATTTGATAATAGCTTATCTATGTACAAATAGAATTGGGGTAATCCACATAAACTGTTTAACCACATTATTTACAAAACAACTAACGATTTATACAGGAAATAGTAGAGTAATTTAGTAACAAATATGGTATATAATTAAACAAATTTATAACGATAAACTTTGCTTAAGTAATGTCAATATTTACTGCGCACACCATCTATATTGTACATACATAATTGGCATATTATTTTCACGACAAAACAGTAGAAACGATATCCTATACATTTTTTAAAATAACGTACCAACAATACAACGTCGTCTCCACATCTTTCATATTCCCTGAACACTTCTTAAGTTTTTATTTGACCACTGAAGCATTCGCAAGATAGCACTGCGGTGAAAATTAAAAAAAAAAACGTTGAACAGGAAAAAAGATGGAATCCGAGATAAAAGTTTGAGTACTTTTATCGTTTTTGCGATTCTTGGAGAGTTTCAACTTTCAACATTTATTGAGTTAAATGCTACTGTTATTGTTATTTTTACTGGAAGGGTTTGATTTATTTTTTGAGCGTTAATATTCAATGTACCTTCTTTTTGTACTTATACATTTATGACTAGTGAAATAAGATTTGTAAATGATCAACAAAGCTATAAGTAGCTTGTTTAAAAATAAGTGTGAAAATAATTGATAGGGCTCTACTACCGTCTTAGTCAATTATGTAGCTGAATGTTCACATTTGAGACTTCACATGAAATCTTTATTTACTGGATAATTCTTGAAAGAATTATCCAGTAAATAAAGATTTCATGTTATAAATAAAATTATAGAGATGAATCTCTATAATTTAATTGCATTCTATCTCATTTTTCTGTAGTGTCAACGCATTTGCTTAGCATTAGCTTTCCGCCCGCGGCTGCGCCCGCTTTGTCTAAAACCTAATAAATTATAATAAACCTTCCTCTTGAATCACTCTATCTATTAAAAAAACCGCATAAAAACCGTTTGCGTAGTTTTAAAGATTTAGACATACAAAGGGACATAGGGACAGAGTAAGCGACTTTGTTTTAGACTATGTAGTGATTAAAGACATTTTTACAATTTAAACTATCAAAATACACGATCAATACACCATCAGACACCATTACAAACGCACTATATTTTACAACCAATATCTGAACGCAGCGCATAAAATTAATACCATATTAATGCTTCGGAAATTTAAATTATTGGACAACCCCCTCGCGCGGGGGTGGCCACGCATCCCCAACTATCCCCCTGCGAGGGGTGGCGAAAAAATATAATAGTATTCCACCTGCGTCGGGCGGCCATACAGTATTGACGCAATCCGCCATTTTGTTGTATTCGCTGTTCGATGCGCCATTACCGAACACGCTTTTTTGATTGCATTTTGAGTATGTTTGTATGCGTTGAATGCGTCTGGGTTATAGATGTGTGTAGATGGATGGGTATTAAATTTGAGTTTATTATTTATTTTTCAATTTATATAGATAGTATTTCTGGCGTGTGGGATTGTAGCTTAAAGAAATACCTACTGTTTTGTCTCTGAATTTGACATAATCATCACTGAGTACCTACGTAGGTAGTTCCAACTGAAACTTAAGCACTTATTTATTTAAATAGGCTCATCTTACATTTAATAGGTACCTACTTTTTTATAGAATATTTTGTGGACACATCATAGTTTTTCACTATAAACTTATTTATAACGAAATACTGAATCCTTAAATATTTATTGGTTTAAAATAACACAGTCAACTTCGCCATTCCGTTTCCTGTATTAAAAGGCGTTGAATTTACACCATTAATATTTCACACTGTCATAAGTTCTCGGAGTTAATCAATCAAATTGAAACCAAATCATATGCGTTATTAAACAAGAAAACACGCAAGATTCGTTCAAGTCAAAATGGCGCGTAAGACGCGTTCCAAATTCAAAAATAAATTCGCAACGAGCGCGCTCGCCGCGTCGTTTTAAAATCGACGTTATTTGATGTTCTAGAATGATTGCTTTTTATTTTTGTGTAAAATTAAAAATCGTTACTATTATAATTTTTTAATAATTTATTGTATTTATTCAATACCATGGTATGTTATCATGTCGTTATAATCACATGAATTTACATAATATACCTATCATATTTAACCTACAGATTAAAAATATCACACAGACAAGAAAAAATCATTTAAAGCTCGTATACAATGCTAAAAAATAAAAGCACTTATACAAGTTTTTCCGCGAACAATTGTTAGGTTAAGAATTTGAAGCCTACGCAGTTAAGACTACAGCTTGCATTAGGAAAGTACTTTTGTATGTAAATCGAATGCGTAGGCTTTAGCCGGTCTGGCTTGGATCTAGTATTGTTTCCTGTATTTTTAATGGAATATAAGAGGTCCCGTGAAACTTGGGAGGTATGGAGGTATTAGATTGTTTCAAAGATTAATGGAAAATGCGTCTATTTTTGGCTGTTTAGAAGAAGTTTGAGGGTTCTTTGGAGCTATAATAATTATGATATAGCTGGTTTCAATTATGTTTGTAGATATAAACGCTACAGATAATTGTAATGATAAGTTTCATATTTTAAAATGTAGGTCGTTTTAAACATAAATATTTAATTAAAGTAAAACCATTCGACACATTTGATCAAATATTCCGCTTGATTCTAAATAATTTCGTTTACCTCAAATTGGAGCCATTAAAAACGTTCAGAAATAAATTAATATCGATAAATATTACAATCTAACTGGATAGCATCCTTTGGCAACATCAGACAAACTGTGCTAAGGCAAACGCCTTTCCCTTTGCATTTATTCATAGAGAAATAACAAAAATAACCATAGCCAAGCGTCCATTTTAGAGCGACCCACTGCGCGTATGGAGCCGCGCGCATTCAAAGGGTTAAAAAGGATTATTAGAAATTGCGAGGGGTCTTGTTATACTGGTTGGTTTTACGCGTAGGTTGTATGGCTTGAAAAATGGTTGGCCGGCTACAATAGTATAGAGAACGGTGAACCCGGAAGAAATATTTGCCCATAGACAAGATTTAATCTGCGCGGGAAGTTTCAGATTAGATTCGACTTTTGAAATATCCTATTAGAATTTTAGTTTGTGATGGAATTTTTTGAAACTAACTTTTGTTTTAGAATGTTACACGTGTTTTTCATCACATTATAACGTTTGGCTTTTCAGTTTATTTATTTAATTTGAAATTTTATAACGATTAGTTCAGTCATTATATCCTAATTGATAGGTACCATAGATAATTTATTTATTTGTCTTTGGGAAACAAACAATACAATATTACTCATAAATAAGATATAAAAACTAGGGATGTAACGATACATGATTTTGCCGATACGATACAGATACCGATATTTGTAGTAATGTATCGGCGATACCGATACCGATACCGATATCGATGGCTTGGTAGAAAAATAAATAGTGAATTATGCATAAAAAGTTACCAACATTTAACAGAGACTCAACTGTTAATCGTATTCTTTTAAATAAAAATGCCAAATCAATAAACAACAAAACCATTTATTTTAGTATTATTATTTTACAAAGTCAGTTAAACTTTAAGTAATACACATACAATCAGTACCTAATAAAAGTTTACTATTGGTAGAGTTTTTCAGAAACAAAGTGCGCACGCGCGGGCGGCCTCCCGCATCGTTCATTGGGCGCGGTTTTTTGAATTGTTTGATATCGGTATCGGTTGTTTTACTATCGGCGATACCGATATATCGGCTTGCCGATTATATCGGCCGATATATCGGTATCGGTATCGGTATCGTTACATCCCTAATAAAAACCATATCTACTCATAACATAATACCTATTGATACTCTATTATTTCTTAATCCAACGTAACACAATCTATAAAATATTAAAATAACAGTATTGCAATGAAATCGACTCTGATACAGATGTTAATGTTATTTGTAGCTTGTCTTCCAGTCTAGTCAAATGTTTAGTCTAGATATCATTTAGCGTAGACTTTACGTTTCCAATTTTTTAAGTTTCCAATATGTAGAGGACATATTGGAAACTTTCTCCGTTTCTCAATAATTTAAAATGACGATAATATAGGGATTGATTTCGTATCTTTGTACTCACATTAAGTATATTTCTTAATAACCGACTTGACAAAAAGGAGATTATCAATTCGACCGGTATATATTTTTTTCTATCTACAATAGGTACACCTAATACCTAGATAAAATATATATTTCGTTATACTTTCTTAAGGATCAATAAAAACCTATATAAAATTATTCCTAACCTTTATAATAAGGCATTAATTAGGTAGGTCATCTGTAGATACTCCTATCTAATATCTTATATCTAATATCTAATATATATTATAAAGGCGAAAGTTTGTAAGGATGTATGGATGTATGGATGTTTGTTACTCTTTCACGTAAAAACTACTGAACCGATTACAATAAAATTTAGCACACATATAGAGGGTAACTTGGATTAACACATAGGATAGGTTTTATCCCGGAAATCCCACGGGAACGGGAACTATGCGGGTTTTCCTTTGAAAACGCGGGCGAAGCCGCGGGCCGAAATCTAGTGTGTTATAATTTATAGTAAATATAAGTTTTGGTCTTTTTTCCTTTCATTACTATCCCTACTAATATCTATTATAACGAAAGTAACTCTGTCTGTCTGTCTGTTACGCTTTCCCGCTTGAACCTCTCAACCAATTTTGATGAAATTTGGCACAGACAATCTTTAGACCCTGAGAAAGAACATACCTAGGCTGCCTTTTATCAAAACACCACGCGGGCGAAGCCGCGATCGGAAGCTAGTTTATACTAAAATACTTATTACATTATGACTTTAGATACATATATATATACAGATATAATTGAATGAAACAGATTGTTCTCCAATAAGTTATTGCTCTAATAAGAAAACCTTATTTTATTCAAGGAGAGACTAAAGCGCTTCCGTATTCATCAGGAAATATCTTCTTAATTCACTAAGCAGTACTAAAAATACTTATTTCATTATTTTAAAATATCTTACTGACGTTAAAATTAATGTCTGTAGTTATTTTAAATGAATGAAATTTTAACCACATTCTAAATATGTTAGACATGCGTTAGCATGCGTCTCGTCAGACTTTTAACTATTTACTGAAATACCTACTTATCATGACGTATCTTTATATGAACAGTGTCCTAAATTAAAGATAGATATTATCAAAAATTATCTAACACTTAAAAGTTAATACCTATGTAACTAAAATTTGATTATACCTATTCGTAAACGCATGCGATTAGCGATATCACAAATTTCAATCTACCACAAAACTACATATAAAAATATCTCTAAAACACATTTATATTCCAAATCGAAGAGCCAAGATACAAACATTTATCGTCAATAAATAAAGCAATCGAACCGTTAGCGCGATAAACTATATAATTCTAAGCGTACTCTAATACATCTATCTTATTGCATCTATAGTAGGAAATAATTCTACAATATCTTTCTTTATGGCTCCATGTGTGCACGCATTCTTCCCAAACATGCAAAAACACTAACACATTCAAACGACAGGACCATGCGAAAAGATACTATACGTGTGTGTGTGCGCGTGTCAACGGCTATGTGTGCGTGCGTTCAATGACCTATGCATTTGCTTGCAGTACAGGCTAAAAGTATGCGTTGGTTTTATTATGGTTTTATTTT
>CAJQZN010040639.1:50298-62756 GCA_907164685.1 Colias eurytheme
TTAAAAACACGGGTACCTTTTATAAGAGATATAAGAATTTATAGCTAACTTTATTACGTCTTTGTTTTGATCACTAGTTTTAACATGCGTCTCTGCTTGAATAGTATTAGGAATGTATGTTATTCTTTGTCTTATTTCGTTTTTTACTTTGGTAGGTATTTAATATATCAATCAGGTAGATTTCAGATAATAATTATAGGTTTTAAGTAATCAATTTCATCATCACCATCAGCCTATTTGTTTCCACTGCAGGGACAGGAGCCATGCTATGTCCACGTTCAAATACGGGATGGTATATTTCAGATATTGTTTATTATATATTCTAAATTTTATCACGATATTTTCCTTCACAGATTAGAAATTTATTTTCTTTTTTTAATGATGTTAAAAAAAGAAAATAATATGGAACAGTAACATTTTTTACATCTTGGTTTCTTTTAGTTTACCTATATCCCCCTGTCTTTTTAATAAAACCTTAACCAATATGCTTCTATTACTCACAATAAAGGCATGTAAGAAATAAATCTCGTTTTAAATCTATACTAATATTATAAAGCTGAAGAGTTTGTTTGAACGCGCTAATCGCAGAAACTACTGGTCCGATTTGAAAAATTATTTCGATGTTAGATAGCCCATTCATCGAGGAAGGCTATAGGCTATATTATATCATCACGCTAAGCCCAACAGGAACGGAGCCACGCGGGTGAAACCGCGGAGCGCAGCTAGTCCGTCATAAAGTTCTAAATTCAGTAAATACAGTTTCATGTGTAAAACTCATAACACACGCGTCTACTGGACTATAATTTCAAAGCAAAGAAATTGCTTTCAGTCGAGATATGGTGAAATTGTAGTGTTATTTATTGTATCTTTTAAATTTTAATACTTTTGAATCAAGGGTAATAATTTGGCTTTAATAGGTAGTAGTATAATATCTACAATATAGGTACCTAGTATAAAAGTATCTAATATTTTATTAAACTGAGTTTATTAGTGTAAGAGGAGCTAAAAGAAACAATGAAAAATTAGCATTTTTATTTGCTAAAAATTTGTGCGTGAAATCGTTTTGTTTATATATTATCTATTTATTTATATTTTCAGATAGTGATTACATTCCAATAAGTATATCGTGATATGTAGATAGTTTTGAGTGGGTTGTCTGGCAGAGATTCCGCCGAGTGATAAGGCCGTCCTATCCTATAATATTATTGGTTGTTGTTATGACCTAGCACACAAGGATAATATTAACGAATATTATGATCAACACATATTTTTGTTCTCCTGTAGAGATTGGTAATAAAAAATATTATTAAAAAACAACAAATTGTTTCCTCATATTCGTCATACGTATTTAATCACTATAAAACGAATAATACGAAAATTAATCGCAGAATTAACTCGAGAATGGCTGAAACATTTCGTTAATTCTTTTTTAAAACATTGCTTGAAGTAGGTACGACGATGGTTCTTATGGAGAGAAAACGTAAACATGTACCACGGGCGAAGTCGGGGCGAACCGCTAGTAGCTTATATAAACCGTAATAAGCCTAACCATTGGGGTCATTTAAATGATGAATATGAATGATAAAAAACTAAAGTCAATATTCATTACAAATACAGGTCTAATCTCATTCTATACTTGGTTATATTTATAGAATACCCCCAGTTTCTTGCGATTGCAAAGAAACGACTTTCGGCACGCAATCCGTACAGTGCGGGACGTGGAAATCGATACAGTAGGAAATAATAGTTATTTTGTATTAAAATTTAAAAATAAGAAGCTGTATGTGGATAAGTGTTTGTCTGAAATGTAATAACGATTTGTTTTTAATTTATTTAAAACGTATTTTGTCAGTTTCGTTTCGATGTTAATTCAAAGAATTGTTAACTAAGGTTGTATAGAAAGATTTTAATCATAGTATTATTGTTTGCACCTAGGTACATGAAAAAATTTTATAAAAGCTTCAGTTTTAAATAAATCATAATAACGACTTAAAGCTATTTAAAAGCCAGTAAATATTATAGACGTTTACAGTTGTTACATGCGAATAAAGTGCAATTATAATAAAAATAACAATAAATACCTGTGGTAAGAATGCATTGTGAAACAAATTCGAATTCCACATATCACAAAACATTGTAAAAACACGTTCGTTGATTATGGTGAAGTCATACGTTATGGTTTAATTATTTCTGTTGCGAATTAAGGAAAAACTCGACATAAACATTTATTAAATCAGCTTAAATGTGTTTTATAAATTTAATTATCCGTTTCCTGTCATAATAATATGTTTATTTTTCAGTAAATACAGGGAAAATAATTGATTTGTACGCTAAATATGGGTATTTGTAATTGTTATTCAGTTAACTCTTAATTAAAGTATTTTTAGTACTTTTTGGATAAACCACAATAATTTGTGTCATTGTTATAATTACATTTGGTTAACTAGTATTTAAGTTAGGTATTTATAAATTGGGTATACAATAGCGTAGGTAATACTTGTATTATTAGTTTGAGTTACAAAACAAAAAAACAACAAAACAATAATACTTTATTGTGCACCAGGACATAAAAATTACAAAAGCAAATATATAAAAGAAAGAGACACAGTTGAGCACAACAGGCGGTCTTATCGCTAAGACAGCGATCTCTTCCAGACAACCTGGTGGTCAAGGAAAAACAGTGGAAGTAAAAGTTAATGGACAAGAGGTGCGTTTATAGTTTAGAATGCATAAATAAATTTGAGTTGGTTAGTTAATACTTAATAGTTTATTTAATTCCGCCAGATTAATGAAACAGTCCGAATATGTATGAATCATATTTAATTTAGGTATTCCTATATATTTATTGATAAATGTATGTTGTAATAGTTTGTAGTACAACCATATACGGACTGTTTCTGCTTCTGAAAAAAGTTAAGATGAAAAAATTATCCGTTCAGTCTACAAAATGTTCCAAACTGAATAAGTCCTATAAAAAACACTAAATTTGGTTTTCGGCTATAAAACAACATTATAATTCTAAATGCTTATAAAATAATGAACACTTCTACATAATATTTAAAATTAAAATGAAATGTGCTGTGCCTATAAAGTTGGCCAGCACTGTAGCCCTTTCACGCGTGCTAGAAAGTGGAATTAGACGCTCGGTACACGCAACGAAGAAATCGCAAAGAATTTATGCTTTTGATACGGTATGAGGTCTAAGGTTCGGTTCCCGGAAGATTAACTGATACTGGTAGTGGAAATGAATGATTTTCTTGTTTATTTGTAAGTTAGTTTATTTAGAATTAGTTAGTAACTTACGTAAAATTTATTTCATAAACATTCCTCAGGATAGAAATCAGTTTTATATACTTAAGTACTTAGTTAATTTATTGCTATTTTTATTATTTATACTGTATTTTTTTTTATTTACGGAGTTACCTACCTGCGTTAAAAATTCACAATATTTAAAAATTAAACGTATACCTACTTATTAAATTTTGTTAATGTTTTTCCTACAAAAAAAAAAGGTAGAATATCTTTCTAACTATAATAAACAAAGCTTTTTGGGACATTCATAAAAAATATAAATTATAAAACAAAATGGAATCGTTTTTAAAACGCTCTCGTGATAGCAAAGACGTGCCTCCCCGTTGTAATTAGCGGGTTGAAAAATTGAGGGTTTAGCCTCTGGTTAGATAGCTAGCGATATATTGCTATAATAGTTTTATATAGCATGGAAATTATTATCTGCGTTAATAATTTGTTGTAGATAAGTACGTAGTCTATAGTTTTGTAAATAAGTAATTTAAATAAAATGTATAATTGAAAATATATGGTCTTTAGTTGTATTTAGTTAGAATTCAAAAATAGTATTTATATCTGAGAACAAAATATACAATAGAAACAAAAACTGAAGATAGATATATTATGATTTATCTATAACAGGTAGGTACTTATGAGTTATGTTAGTACAGAGATAGCATTCTATCGAACCAGAATCTAAATCGTTAAAAAATTCAATGTCACAAAATCTGAGAAAAGGGAAGTTCATAGGTTCCACTTGTATAAAATTTTACTAAAAATATCAGCGTATTATTAGGTTTCATTTATTATACATAATCAGTCTACATGTTTAAGGTTTTCAGTTTTGACTTATCTTTAATAAATTTCTAGTTACCTATGTGAAAAATTACGATATATCCATATTCCGTATTCCATATTCCGTGCTTAACAAATATGTAACTGAAATAAATAAACAATTTTGTACATTTCTAGCCAATTTCACACCTATGTTTAGTTTATTATTACAACATAAGCATTGAGTATCTCTGTTTAAAAAAAAAACTGGATTTCAAATTTATTTTTTCGCCTTCCTATGAAATGCCCTTAACAGCTATAAAATATGGGCGGGCTATAATTTTTCTTACAAATGGTCTCGCGAACGGAGCATTAGTTCTCTATTAAGAGATACGGCAGAGACCCCTTCAACATTTTAACTAGATTTTTTGATCGAAAGTGTTAATGAAACATTGTCTAAATTGGGTTTGAATCCTGGACATTAAAGGGAAAAAGAAGGTCAAATTAGTATGGGAATTTATTGGAAATAGCAATATAAATTATAGATTACTGCAATGTGTATAATATACATAAAAAACAATGACAATTTTATAGATAAGTAGGTACTTAAAGAATAATTGTAAGAAACTTAATAGAAGAAAAAAAAATGTTGTGTGGTTTTATGAAACCAGGGTAAAAGTGAAACTTTCCGAACACTGCTTTATACCTACTCGGCAGCCGACCGTCACGCGACACGCGCTACACACTACACAGACCAAAAAGTTTGAGACGATGTAATAAAAGTTTCACTTTAATAAATTAAAATAATTGAATACGTAATATTTTTTTATTAGTCTTATCACTTATGTATTTAAACTGCATTACATGTAAATTCTTCAACAACAAGAATGTATGTCAAGAAAATGTAATTCGGTCAAACGTATAAAAAAAGATAAAAAAACGCATAAAGTATGGCCGACCTTTTTTTAAAAATACGCGCGAAAAAATCGAGTCAAGTGCACCGCGGCCGAATCGGTTCAATGACATAAACGGTTTTATTTTTATGCATATGTATTATATCTATATCAATTTAAACATCGCAATATTAAAAAGAAGAAAATTTTGATTGTTTGTATGTTCGTAATGATGAACTCAAAGGCTAAACCGATTTTGAAAATCCATCCATATGAAAAGTGTAAGTAATAAAATAGACCGACCTTATCATATTATTATGGGAAAATCTTGAAATCTAAATTCATCGAAAACTGTTCATCTATTATCTAGATTACCTACTAAATAATAACTTGTAAATTGAATTTCTTCGATAATTTATGATATTTTTGTAAGTAGGTATTATTAATCAATCATATGAAATATGTGAAACATATTGTCAGTTTATCCTCTATATTTGTTCTTGTATTTATAATTTAAACACACAGGTGTCAAAGCATCAATTAACAACTTATCGCTTCCCGCTTCGCCTATAATTACACCGTATAAAGGGGTAAAAAGAATAATTAAAAACGGTGTAACAATCAATTTGACTTACGGTGTGATAGGGTGACAATTGTGTTTTTGCTAACTGGCTATTAGCATATGCTAGTTTTTTGTGATTTCCTGCGATATTTCTATGGAGTAAGTCTGTTTAGAATGTCGTTTTTTTATGCATGAATTGAAAATCTTGCTTCAAATAATAAAGAACTCATAATATTAACAAGCCAATTTGAAAAGCTGTATTCCTTTTTTATAAAAATTGTACTAGTGGTCCACCCCGGCTTCGCCCGTGGTACATATTTAGTATCCTATGTCCTTCTCCTGGCTCTAAACTACCTCCCTGCCAATTTTCAGCTAAATCGGTTCAGCCTTTCTTGAGTTATAAGTGGAGTAACTAACACGACTTTCTTTTATATAGGTTTCTTTAATGTAGTGTTATGATTACTATTAAACTGTCATTTCCGACAGTTTTATTTTTAAACAAACGAACAAACATACAGATGCTAGATACATACAATAAATTTCCAATATCTTTAATATTTTTTATATTTATCGGTTCAAGGCTTCATTACTCATCGGTATCAGTCAAACCTTGGACTTTTGTAAACAATACGTAATATGAATACAAAGGTAAGTGACTTCACTATCACTACATAGTATAAAACAAAGTCGCTTTCCCTGTCCCTATGTCCCTATGTCCCTTTGTACGCTTAAATCTTTGAAACTACGCAACGGATTTTGATGCGGTTTTTTTTAATAGATGTAGTGATTCAAGAGGAAGGTTTATATGTATAATAAGATCCATTAAGTAGTTGAGAAGTACTGTTATTTTTGAGGTTTCTAATGTGATGTCGTAAAAAATTACATTTATTCCGCTTACATTGCAAACGCAGGCTGAACCCTACGAGTTTTATCAAAATAATGTACTAAGTATTATACACATTGAAAAGGTCTACAGAAAAGTCCGCGATGGTATATGTCTATCTCTTATGGATAACCCACAATAACTTTTTTTTGTCATTTACTTTTTACGACAAATAATGGCTAATTTTCGAAGCGATTTTAACCAATACAGCATTAATCCTTAACCAATTAAATACCATGGATACATTGTTCATTTAATATAGATCTATATGGCCCTTTACACCGTATGATTTAAGTGAATATTTTCGAAGATATTACAGATTTAAAAATTGCAGGACGTAGCGTTTGCGGCCGCCCGGCTATGTATTTTATATACCCGTGCGATGCCGGAGGCCGGAGCGGGCCGCTATATTTTTATACATACCTATACAACGTTCACAATTTTTCTGTAGTGTATTTAGTATCAGCATTGCACCCGTGCGAAGCCGGGGCGGGTCGCTAGTTTTAAATAAATCGTATAATTTATAAGTTATTAATAATAATATGGCCGTTCCAATATGGTTTTGTATTTTATGAAGATATGTATGATGGTATGAAATCGATGCTTTGAACCTTTTTATTATTTAAGTTTTATAATCACTATAACTCAGGCTCTACATTTCAATAATTAATTCTATTATCATATAGAAAGTGGAAGAAGATATCACATTGTAGTCTATGCTTTTCTACTAAAATGAATCTATCACTCCCTCAGAATTTATCAAAATCCGTCCAGACAGTATGACGTAACAGACAAACGGAGTAACGCATTTACATGTATTAGTTTAGTTCTGTTATTTACAAGGAAATGGAGGATAATATTGTCGTTAATTTTATTAAAACATAAAAACATGTTTATTTCCCAGAGTCCTTGTTATATTTACATTTGTATTCAATATTTATTCAAAGTGTTAGATGGTCTTGTGATTGATTTGAAATATTCTTTCCATCTTCTTCTTATATATAAAAATGAATCGCAAAATGTGTTGGTAAGCGCATAACTCGAGAACGGCTGAACCGATTTCGATAATTCTTTTTTTATTATATTCCTTGAAGTACGAGGATGGTTTTTATGTAGTGAAAACGTAAATATGTACCACGGGCGAAGCCGGGGCGGACCGCTAGTTTCAAATAATAGTTAGGTAGTATGTAGGTACATAGTTAAGCTCAATTCAAACCCAGGTGGATATAGGATACCTATGTGGTTTTTTTGTATATTTTGTAGACTGGAAGAGATTGAAAATAACTAAACCTATCTTGATTAGATTGCAGTTTTAGATTAGATTTATTTAGGTAGATAAACGGCAATACAAGTTATTTAAAATTTAAACAATTAAGAACAATGACACGTGTGGAGATGTATAGTGATTGATTATTATAACAAACCAACCTACCTACCTACTTAATTACCTATAGAAATTTATACCTTCATTAATTTATTTCCTTAATTCAGTAGTTTCCATAAAACGATAAGAAAAGACAGCAATTTATTGTATTCCCATGGATTATAAATAAATACAATCAATCGATCACAATAGGGCTCTAATGGAATGTAGGCTAAGTGCGAGCGAGACAAACATATCACTCCCTTTCATTCGATTAAGATAACAATCTTCATCTACCGCCCACGAGGTTACTTCCTATAACTATTTATTAAACGAAAAACAACCTTATTACCTAATTATAGAGTAAATAATTGAGTAACAGAAGTTGTGAGTTACGTCGTTTCGTTTCGACAGTTGTTTACACGTTTTTTATGGATTTTAAACTATTGCATTAATTGTTCGTGTTGTTTTTTTACTAGATCGTAATTGATAAGATGGCAGAATAATTGCAGCAATTTGTTAATAATCATGTGTAATTTTTTACGATATTTTATAAGGCGTTTAATTGGTATTGAAATATTTTTGTTCTTAGTAGAAATGAACGCATGGATATTACGCTCTAGGTCTAGGTAATAGATGTAAGTACTTAAAACAGCTTAGGATTTACAGTTTAGACTTTATCACAAGCAATTAGCTTATTTCACCTACCTATAAGCTCTCCACTTTAATGTAAAGGAAGGATAGTTCACTAGAGTAAAAATTAAAATATAATTGATGTGAATGTGATTAATGATTATGCATGATATAGTCATGTAGTTGGATTGTATTTGGGTTTTGGCTTAATTTATTGATCTATACTAATATTAATTACAATTATAGTACAATTATTGTAACATAGAGTTGGACTACTGAGGTATTTTTATTGCAAAAATAAGCTTCAGACGGGTGATTTGAAATCTATATGGGAATGGTTATTAATTATTAATTATTATCTTACACAAATTAAATCCGACTAAAGTCGGGGTAAGGCGCGTATGTTATTAAATTAATGATTATCACGTGATATTCAAAATATTAAAAAAGAGCTTGTGTACCGAGCACACGTGTCAGAAGTGAAACTTATTTGGCAAGATTCAAAGATACCAAAATCGTAACCTTACTCCATGACGTTACGGTATTGCCATGACGCGACCTTGAAATTTTACTCTCAACGCGCCTTAATAAGTTTCACTTAAAAATTTAATAATCAATAACGGGGTAAAACCTATTCCTACATAATAACATGACATCTCTACGCAGTTGCTCTTCGGTAAAAGCACGCACACACACGCACCGCTGTCCGCGGAACTGTGCATGTGTGCGTGGGACAGAATAAAAAGCGTAATAAAGTTCCGACACTGACCTATGTCAACAAACGGAGCGCGCGTGTGTGACTCTTGGACGTAGAGTAGATAGATACAGAGCGTTATTGCGGACAATTTCTCCGAATTTAATTGATGTTTTTTTGTTTGTTTGTTTGGCTGTAGGTACTTAGGGTGTAAGGTAATAAGTGATTTCACTGCACATTCCTAGTTATTTCGTCAATGTCTTTCAAATTGATGATATAAAATATTTATAAAGAAAGCCAACGCCTTTTTTATGTTGTTTCTACACAACTGAAACTAAACGAATTTGCGTTAGATATTTTAATGAACATAACCATTATATTTCCATATTTTCTAATCACGCTTTAAAACCGTCAAAATCGACCTCATATATTAAGCAGAAAAGATTTAAAACGGCTCTAAACTTAACCTAACGAGTATCCTAATAAATCTCAACTTTGCCTCGAGTGCTGTATAAATGGTACTGTTATTATTTTTAGTATAAACTAAAATTCTCTTTGATATGGTGGTTAGAATATAAGCTACTGAAGTTTTGCAATTGAAAGATCCTGGTTTCTTATTAGTAAAAAATCTCAGTCTTGACTAGGCTTGTTGTTAAAAATGGATCAGTTACACCCATAACCATAGACTAATACACTCAAGCCCATAACATACGATTCCGTATATGAATATCGTAGGCTTAGTTGCTTTTCAATATAATTTCATAATGTCATGTCAATTCATAATTTTACTCGATTGCATAGTAGTCACTAGTCAGTCATGTTATTCCCCTAATCAGGCTGACTGTGGTTTTTAAACTGTAAAGAAGAGTCTTTAATTTATTAATCTTTACGTAACATCTACTTATACGTTTTGATTTTGGCGTTACATAAAACGCAAGTGACGAGTTTACTAAATAGGTACTTTAAATCTGTAACATGTAATTAATGTGAACTCTTATTTTTCTCAATAACAGCACACTTTCTTGGCCATTACAGTATTTATTTTTGCCAGAAAACGTCGCGTCTGTCGCATATAAAACTATACTTTGCAAACAATGACAATCCGTTGAGATAACCTCAATTCTTTATAACGCACACATACACACGCACACACACACTCGCGGTGAAGGAAGTATCGCGTTTCGTATTAATTCCTTATTGACACAATATTTTATTTATTGTCTTTTAATAAACAGAATATCGGATTTCTGTAACTTGGTAATTTATGTATGGTGACGTTTTGAAGTTACTTGCTGATTCGAAGGGTCATGTGGTGTTTTGACGAGCGATTTAGTTGAATTGCGATTAAGTTATTACGCATTACCTTTACAGAAATTGAATAGGCTCTAGTATTAGTCATATTGATGATATTATGAAACAATTAATAAACTTTTTGGAACTGAAATTATGAATATTGTATGTACGTACTAGGTAGTAGGTACCTATTGAATTATGTATATGTATAAAATTAATTATTTGAGTTTAATTTATCACATTTGTAAGCATAAAATGTTCAATAAACACAACATACACTCACCTACTATATTTTTAAAATATTAGCAAACATGTAGAAATGTACTATAAGTATCTTGTAACTTAAAAAAATCCCACTATAATAAATTGTGTGGTAACCCTACGCCTATCTAATGGGACTGTCACGTAGTATAATATAAAAATTATACACTGAGTGTACGTATAGCAATGCAATTACGCTTGCTGAGGTTATGAAATAGTTTTACTATGAAGTAGTGATTTTTAATAATATTGTTTTATAATGTTTTTATATGCAATTTTATTATGACGTCGTTGCCTGTTACTAAATAATAATTGAGATTTTGTAGTTTTGAAAATATTATATATTTTAAGGTACCTAGGTATTCTTCATTATACATTTATAGCTTCATTTAATTTTTTTAATATGCTTTAAAATTAGTACAATTTAAAAATATTTCTGTAATGTCTATTGTCTAGTCTGGATTGTAGACAAAGCGTAACATCACATAAGTAGTCATTTGAAATATTTCATACACGACTTTCCCGACATATGTTATTACTATATCTAGCTATAATATTATGGTTATGACGCGTTACATAGAATTAAACTGAAACTTTTGTTGTTCCATTTGATATTGACATTTTAAATGTAAATTATGAAACCCATTTCGTAAATCGCGATTTTAAAAGGCTAAAAAGCCAAAACCACCTATTTTTTTGACAAACATAGGATATTTATTTCCTTTAGGTATCGTAAAGTTTTTGCGCAGAATCAAACACGTGGTTATTGATTAATTAGGTACTTTACACTATAAATAATAAAATAATATTTTTATCAAGCAATTCGTTAAGGCGAATGGACGTTCAGGGCTAAATGATAAAGAACACAAAGGGCTATCTCAGCACTAGATAAGATGTACACTGAACCGTCTTAAAAATATAAATAGCGTTTTGATTAATATCCTTTTTATAACATTTTATATGTCATAATTATCATCAAGAAGTTCCCACTGCAGGGACTAGGGGCACAGGCTTCCTAGCGGATTGGTTTTTTGTTTTTCGTCCTGTTTGTTTCCTAATTTTTTAGTTCTTAAAAAAACATTAACATTTTACGTAAGGGTAAGTTATTATTGTACTTAATAAGTTTACACACTTCACAGATTAGATACTAAATAACTACTTAGTGCATAATAATAATTATTTACCGCTTGTCGGGGATTTCTTGTACCTCTCAATATTGCCCTTTTGCTTATTTTTTGACTAGGTATAATATGTTGTAAGTACGTAAACTGGTAAGTATCTAGATTTCATGGAACTCAATTTTAAGTTATAATGTGAAACTTATTAACTTCAAAAAAACATAACCAAACAATGCAACATATTCCGACAACCCTACCGTTTTTCTACACATAGATAAAAAATACCGTTAAAAGTATAGAGCGAAATATCTATAAATAAATGATGTACACCACATCACACCTGATTGTAATTTTAAATAGTGTCATACAGTATGCATGCGCGCGCGGGTCACGATCAAAGCTGCGAACTTGCATTTTTACATCGATTACCGGCGATACTATAATCGTTCCAAATAGTGACATTTATTTGACAGTTAAACTTTTTTATGTCAGAAAAAAATGAACTGGCCAGTGAAAATAAAGAAAAAAATGCCACTAAAGAAAAAATTACGACGGTCGTGTTCGATTTTCAAATTCAGAGCATTCTTTTTAAATCTTGCCGGGAATCGCGATTCGATCATGCGCAATTTCTTTCCAAATGACACATAGACTATTCGCTTTTTATCTGCGGTCGTTCTCTAAAAATAAATCACCATA
>CAJQZN010040640.1:0-32311 GCA_907164685.1 Colias eurytheme
GGCAAGCGAGTGACTTGTTGGGCTATTAAAATAAAGATTTAGAAGTGATTTCTATTTTTTTATTTTAACATTATCATTTCTTAGTAACTTATCGATATTTTTTAGAAGTATTTACGCTAAACATCAGGCGTGCCGCGTGATCGCGGTGCACTAAATTTCGTTTATTTTTAACAGTCAGAAATTTTATATTAGGCTTATTATGATTTCAAGAAGATTAATTATATTTCAGACTTTTGAAGTGTAAAAATAGTTTTTTATTCGAAATTGGAGGTTTGCAGCGACCACGAGACAACAAGCGAGCAAGAGAAAAAATCCTTCAAACTATCGTTTGAATCTTTATACCACATTACAGTTAGGTAGGTAACCAGTATTCTAACACTATAGTCTACACAGATAGATTCAACTATCTTTTGAATCTTCATACAAAGTTACAGTAAAGCTATATTCCAGTTAGGTAACTCTAGTTTTCCAGTACATTTCTATAGCCTAGTAGTTAGTTTCATAGCCCAGCACAGCGTGACGTCGAATGGATTGTTATACCCGCGGCGAAGGTTGGCGATGCACTTTTGTTCGTGCCGTCGTTATTTCAAGTGCGACCTGCGAACTGTTATTTGTTACCTTCGATTTTACATTTTAATATATTCATTTCGCGCCATCCTTTAGGAACGTGAGCGGTCATGTGTTGGAATTAATTTTGAATATGTGGTATGGTATGCGCGGTGGGAATTGATCAGCAAGATATAGAAAAATGTTGGAACGTTATATTGAAGAGAATTATAGATATTTATTTATATGAACTGAAAGTAAATAGAGCCATACGGAGTTCAACTACTCGAAGTAAAAATTGGCTGCGAAGATAAAAACTTTGATCGTAAAACCGCACTAGTAAAAGTAGTTTAGCGCCAAAAAAACATGATCCGCGCGTGAATTTTACGACGTACACTAGAATAAAACTCATTAGATGAACACCTTAAATATTTAACGACGGTACGGACAAGATTTGCGTTTAATTTTGTAATTAAAACTCACTCGAAGAAATGGCGGTAAAAAGGAAAAAAACCGCACTTACTATAACAAGCCGTCGTTCCGAGTAATTTATGACAATTATTAAAATTCTAGCCGCAACGGTAAAGTTGAACACGGAGAATTTCGTCTTGGAATATTTTACGTACGTAGGATGGGGAAATAAAAAAAATGCTCGGACGGTCCGCGGCCGTTATAAATGGCTAGTAATTAGGACACACACCATCGCGTTTGATAGGTTTGGGGTACAGTCGGTTCATTTTATGTTATGGACACGTTAGGCGATTTTATGAGGTAGCAAATGGTGAAAAATAGCTCAATATGGTGAAGAGAGAAGAGCATAAATTAGTATGATACGTGTACGGTGTGAGCTCATTTCAAATCTGTTTCAGTAATCGACTCTTGTAAATGTAGAATTTCTATATGACAAATGTTTAGTTTCTCTATTGAAAGGTGATTAAATTTATTCGTTTCGACATTGCTTTTAGATGGTAATGTATTTATCTTGTATAAATAGTCTTAAATTAAGTTCTTTAAAAGCTTTACCCATCAATACTTTAAGGAAAATTTTCACCTCTAATGTTACTTTTTATTTATATATTAGTTTAAGTAAATTCCATGAACCCGTAAATCTTGTAATATAAAATATTATCATTAACGTATTTAAGCATTATCGTTGTGCTTTTTGAGTGTATTTAATCTAGTAATAAACCTACTACACCCAGTGCACCACCAGCCTAACTTTTACACTTTCCTAGCTCTGTTATAGGGTTATAACGATGAAACTGGGCTGGACTTTTTGCTGATATTATCGTTTTAGCGCCATGTATTATGATCGTTTGTTCAGCGGCTCTCACAAAGAACACTTTTTCGCTTTTATCTCACGCCGGGTTTGTTTACACATAAAACACGTTGTTTTATATTTTTATGGGAGTATGTTTTTATATTGATGGGTATTTTCCATTAATATTACCGCTATTGTGAAAGCTTTTAACGTTTTCTCGTATTTGAGAGTGTTCTAACGGTGGGTTATCTATATCCATAAACCTTCACCGATTTCATGATACAGCGTCGACGTTAATGGTTTTAAATGTATGAAAAAAGAGCGTGTGTACCGAACACACGTGTCAGAAGTGAAACTTCTTTGTTAAGATTCGAAAATACTAAAATCGTCGCCTTACTCCGTGAAGATATTGCCATGACTCGACCTTGACATTTTACTCTCAACGCGCCTAGAGAAGTTTCAATTTAAAAACAACTTATTTGTATTTAACATAATTTATTTATTATTCTTTGTTATTTTTTCAGAGTAAGTTATCTCCGTAAAATATTCCCAAGCTCGTTGAAGCTAGATAAAAAATCATTAATAATTCAAAACATTAATTTGTCCCAATTTATCTTGCCGATGGCCACTCGCCCCGCCCTTTTTGGATCAGCTCGAGCCGAGACTTGAATTTAAAGACTGGGAATTTTCTTAAGAGCCGAGGCATTTTGCAATACATCGGTGATTAAGTGCTGCGCCCGCCGCCCAAGACATGATGGATGGGTACCACGCCTTCGATGTATCTTGATTTGCGTTGGATATTCGATCCTGTTGGCTTGTTGGAATAATGCGTTTTTAATCAATTGTTGTTGTGTGCCTAGGACTGTGTATGTAATTGGAACGAAACGTGAAGTTCAAATTTAAGTCTTCTTAAAGGATTTCTACGAAGTTAAATAAATTTTAAAGAACATGTGTTTTATTTCAGGATTCATAAACAAAGGGAATGAAAAAGATGATGCCTCAAGTTTCTCAATTATTTACCGATAGGTACTCAAAGCCATTTATTTATAAGTGTAGAAAATTATTACTGCACCATGAGCCAAATATAAACTTGGTATAGATATGTACAACAATGAGCATAGTATGAAAAATAATATTTAGACTTAAGAATATCAATCATAAATAGTTCGTGTGGGCTTTAGCAGTTTATCAAATAAAAAGGGACACTCTCCTATTTTTAAAGTCTGACAAAGAGAAATAAAAACGTCAGATATTATGAATAGTTGAGAAAAAGAGCCGAAGTTACGGTATTTGACCTTAAATCAATCTTTAGATATTTAATAGTTTGATGATGGTCATATCAATCTATCTATGAATAGATATAATTAATAATAATATATCAGAACAGTACTGCACTCATTAAGCGACGATAAAACTTAGTTAAATTCTAGTGCAAAATTTAACGAGACAGGTTTCACACCGTGCAGAACTACGGTTTAACAAGCGCTTATCTAAAAGAACGCCGCGTCGCTTCATTTTGTGAGGGAAATAAAATCATGATCCAGGATCATGGTCCCGGCACAATAATTTATATCCGTTACGGTTTAAGGCTGACATCTGCCCCGTTAAGGAAATCATGAGCGGGGGATTTGTAAACTTTTAAATGGTACAACCTATTATTATATCTTTTATGGGACAGCGTAATGTTTCCCGCTAAATATTGGACTTGTTATTTCGGGGTCGCTGGGTGCGTTCAAATTGATTGCTGTTTTAAACAAGGTAATTTTTTGGCTTTTTGTTGGAAATTGTGGTCGGATGTGTTTGTGACGGTAATGGGGGGTATCAACTTTATGAGACGTTAACGTGGTGGTATTTTAATGATATTATCATACTTTACATAAAAAATATCTCATACCTATATGACGTGGCATCAAATGAAAATTTTAAGCGATGATCTTTAAATCTTAAAAGATGCAATATTTCTATGTCAATCATGTTGAGGCATAGAGCAGTTAAAAATTTGATACGTTACATGCAGAAACGTTTACCCTTGAGGAGACGTTGCAGACGACAAGTCTTTCCCTCCATAATATGAAAGGTTTATAAAATTGACTTATAATTTAATAACTAACATTACCTACTACTGCGTTTGTAACTAGAAGAAATCTCACGTATTCTTATTGTTTCATTGGTACATGCCTTTGCAATATTCGCGTTTACCATTAGGAAACACACTAGCTCTTTTGCCCACTCTTACAAAAAAACAATTCGTACAAAAAATTTACAAAAAAAAAACACTCCTCTAGAATATAAAACAAGAAAAAAAAAGATGCTCCTATTTATATTTACAGTTATTGGGAACGTTTGTTAAACTAAACTAATTCACACCACGTGACGTCATCGATCGGTACAAAGTTTGAATTCGTGTTGCTAATGAGCTGAAGTTAGTCGCAGCGCGTATGAGCCTTATCTATAAAGTGGAAGTATTACGGAATCCCGTATCTTACGCACGCCTAATGAGTCTTGTAATCTTGGGATATTTTTGTACGATATTGGTGTGGAATTAAGTGAATTGTTGGGAGGCGAAATTAAGATATGTATAAATTAGAGATTTTTAAAGCGATTTATTATATTATATCCACTTATCTTGACGTTTCGAAACAGCAATGGTCACTGTTAGGCACATAAAGTTCGTATAAAGTTCGTCAAAATTCTTTAGTTTCTTATATTCCCGAAAAACCAAATTCAAGACAATACTAGTTAACATTTTTTGAATTTTGAACCCGAATCTCTTGACTCATAGATACACTCACTAAAAGCCACATTCTTAGCAAGCGAATTTATTTTAGTATTGAAGTCTCTCTTATTTTTATCAATTAAATAATATTACCTATGTCATTTCATAGTTATTATATTTAAAAAATAATAATGATATTAGTTGTTAAGTAACTTAAATAAAACATTTGAAAAACCATTCGTAGCAAAACTGTTGCTTCATTAGTAAAACTTCAATATTAAACATACAATGAACGTACATACAATTTGCAAATCGTCTTATTAAGCCAATCAAAGATAATTTGCCCGGTTAATCCAAACGTAATACAATACATTAGATAGCACTCGGGCGGTAACAAGGATGTAAATAACCGGGTATTCCCGGACATGCTCTTACCGATAATCCTAGACTATTGATACAGAGCTTTAAGCGTCTGTTGTTGTGGTGTGGGGAAAACGGCGATTTATTAAATGACCGGTTTTAGGTTTTGAATAAGGTAGCGATACAATAGAGATCTGCGTAGACGCCACCGTAGACGCTGAACGTCTACGATAGCGCCTACAGTGGTGTCTACGGTGACGTTGAAGCTTCACATTAACTCGATAGAATAGACCTACTGGAAATGAGTGCTAAAACAAAACCGTTATAATATACAAATATATTTATCATATAATATTATCGGCTTGCAGCTTGTTTACAGACCACAAAAAATAAGAAGTATTCTCACAAACAAAATATAAATATATTTTTTTTGTTTAAGATTGCGTAAAATAAAAACAATACTATATTACTTTAATTTCTATAAATTCTACAAGTATATCAGTAAGTTTTTCTGAAACTGAAAATAATAATATATCGATCTTTTATTCATCTAAAATTAATATAACTAGGCATTGTGTAAAAAAGCAATTCTTTCGTTATTGCCGCAACATGGACCGTGCAAAGTTAGCCCAGCTAGACTCAAACACCATCGCATATAAATTAACGAGCAGATCAAACCATTTCGTGGAATCTAAGTCGAGTTTTGGTGTTAGTTAGGTTTGTACTGAAATGTAATTTAAACGTAAATATACATGAAAATTTCATTCGTACTGAAAACTTTTATAGAGATTAACTGTTATTCATATCACATGGTTTCATGTAAAGTGAGGAGTGAGTTTTTGGTTAATTTAGTTGTAGTGTAATGTAGTTTGTTAATTATTTAAAGTACTTGGTGGAATCAGCTGAATTGTCTGTACTATGTTGAGTTCCTAATGATGTATACGAAACATTGATCCTTTTCAGTGAATAATATTATACATTGATGACATTTTTTGTTTGGATTTTTTTTTTAAACACGCTGCTCAGGCATTTGACCGCCATCTCACCTGATGGTAAGCGAAGATGCGGTCTTTCAGGTTAGCATGCCTGATCAGTAAGGTAAAGCCTGTATTCACTGTATCTGATATACTGTATCACTGTATCAGTGTTGTATTCACTTTGGCCTTGAATAGATCCAAATTATATTTATCAGGAAATACGGATGGCGGTAGGAAGTTCCACATCTTCGCGGTTTTTATTAAAAAACTGTTTTCAAAGCGCTTGGTGCGCACATGGGGAATCTCGACCACGAAGGGGTGGAAGCCAGTATTTCGTCGGGAAGTCCTGTATTGGAAAGGAGAAGGTGGTATAAGGTGGTGTAGTTCCGTCCCACATTCACCGAAGTGAATTTTATTATATAATTTCATTTAACAACGACTCTACACTACCAAAATATACAGTATAGTTTAGTCTAGCGAGAAAAGACGATAAGGCTTATACATTACTAGCATTCCGCCCGCATTGTCTTAAAACAATAATAAATTATATACTAAAACATTCCTCTTGAATCGCTTTATCTAATAAAACAAAAAACACAACAAAATCCTTTCCTTTTAAGATTTAAGCATACATAGGGACATAGGGACAGAGTAGTAATAATAGTATTTTATTATTAGTGACATTAAATAGAAGCAACTTAACCAGACTTAACAAGAATCGACATTATCATGTTTTCTGAATACACTAAAAGTACATAATATTATAAACAGTGGGTTACGAAATAAACTTCAGCAACCAAAAACAACCAACACAGCACTAAGATCTGCGAATTGCCTAGAATAATTCGGCTGACAGCGGCCTGGCGGACCACGATAGCGACTAGCAAGCGACGCGTCACGATAAAACAATTAGGTATATTCGACGCGGCGTGTTTTCTATGGGATTTGGCAAAGAGTTTATACAGATGTGGTATTGAAGAAATGATTCCGACCCGACCCGTTGATGAGTTCGCGGACATCGTGAGTATTGCTATAGCTCATATTGTGTTATTCTGAAACATAAGTTACATAATTTATTGTTCAATGGTTTTTGATAGAGTAACAAACATACTAATATAATGAGTTGCCACTAAGTAAAATCTTAGTGCTTAGGCTATTTTTTTTTTTTTATGTCAGAGCAAGCAAAGGAGCAGATGGGCCACCTGATGTTAAGTGGTCACCACCGCCCATAAACACTTGTAACACTAGGAGTGTTACAGGTGCTTTGCCGGCCTTTTATGGACAAATAAGCTCTTTTCTTGAAGGCCCCAATTCATGTTATTATGTTACTTAATTATTCTAAAAGACCTAACATAACGATGTTTAGAACTCGACTGAGGCGTTGGGCTGCTGTATATAATTAACTTACTTTACAAGCTATAAAATATGCAAAAGAGAAAGTAAATAGCACAGAATGCAGCGGATTCAGAAAGCGGAGGGCACAGGAGCACAATTTGTCAACGTTTGTCACCTCTATAGTTATCTATTCCTTGCGCGAACTGTTGCTATTTGCCATCTCCGAGACGCATATTAATGGGGTCCTTATTTTAAATCCGGCTGCATGTTGAGCGGTTAACTTGAAGCCCGGATAAATTACTTAGCGGCCCGGGTATAACCGGGAGGAGCTATCAAACCGGATAGCTGTTGAATTCTAAATGTTTTCAAGGATACTCTTTGCAAAGATGTTTCAAAATTAGAGAGATATTTAGCTCTGTCAGAAAAGGGATTGGGTACTGTACTTTTTCACGCTCAGTATTTACCTTTCTTAATTGCAAATTGTAGGTCAAAGGTGAGGTCAGAGGTGAGTGTAATAAATCTGTTAATTTTCATGTTTGACTGCTAAATTTGAGTAATTTAGACAAAGATAGTATTTTATTTCAATTGAAATACATATGATTTATTCCACATAAATAACACACCTGTGATTGCCACCCAGCTTAATAATTACGAAACGATATTTTGAATATGTTCTGAAAACAGTATTATTTATTACGCATTGTACCTGAATAATAAGACTAAATCGGGAATCAACCTTTCAAAATAGTGATATGTAAATTTCAAAAGTGTTTTCATAGTTTAACATCTCAAAGTTGAGTATCTAATTTGAGTGAGGGTTTAATTTGTCGATACTTCGATACAATTGGTTAGGGAGCCAGGTGCAAATTTGGTTAACTATTTCCTCTCAAGAGATAATTCGTCAGACGCATGAGAGTATAGTATTATAAAGCCTCGTGAACGTCAGCTGGCGCTCGGTTGGGGGGGTGAGCGGTTGTAGCCTCCCACGCACATAGGAAAAAAAATACATTTCCTCTCAGCTAAAAATTTGTCAAATTGTAGCTAACCCAATATCTCAACGAAAAAAAATAGTCAGCTGGTTACAACATGGTGTATTATACGTCAGCTGGTGTCTCGAACATGAAAGTTAAATTTAAAGAAAAATTTATTTTCCGTTATTTCCTCTCAAACAAAAATTTACCTGATGATAGCTTATATGTAACTGTGGATAAATATATATGTCAGCTGGCTGTATCTTGGTGGAAAAACCGTCAGCTGATACGGGAGGCTACAACCGCTCTTCCCCCCAACCGAGCTCCAGCTGACGTTCACGAGGCTTCATAATACTATACTTTGATGCATTTTACTAATTACCGCTTGAGAGGAACTTGGTCATAAAATCTGCTGCTGGCTCCCGGACCAATATCCTCACGAAACATGTTTGTCATGTTCTAATCATAAATTCGGCAGATTAAAACAGCGCTACCTGGCACACGTGAAAACTGCCATTATTGGATATCGGTTATGTTAAAGCATTTGTTGTTGTTGCAGCTAAGTGTCAATATAGAAGCTATAGTGAAAGTGTCTATTTTTCGTTTTGTTAAACTTTTGATCATGTTATTAAGCGACGTGGAATCTAAAAAGGATATTAAGTATGTTTTTGGTGAGTTTAATTTCGTAACAATTCTTGACAAACAGAATAAAATAAAAAATAGCATAATATAATAGCACATGTGCCTTTGTTTTTTTGATAATTAATTTATGCACGCAAAAGACTAATATCTAATATCTATTTAATAATAATTGTTGCATGAATTCGTTATTATTTTAAACAACGAACGGATAGGAAAAGCTTCACATTTAAGTAATTTGTTCCGTTCTGCTTCGGTTAAGTCACAATTCGATTCGACGTTAGAAAGCTCATACAAGTATCGTCCCATAAAACGCTCTTTAACGATCATCTGTAGTCTCCAGCGTTTTATCCAGTAAGTTCCAGAAACGTCCGAATTCCCCGACGTCCCACAACATCGACATATTAGATACCAAATGTCACCAGTACGAGTCCCCGGCCGACCATTGACACTTTGGCACGCGCGAAACAAAATTACTTTTGCGACTGAATAAATTAGTATATCATGTTCACTTTATGTTTTCGTTCGGTGATGGTTATGCGATATTTTCAGTTTTATTTTATAGTGACATATTGGTTATTTTGGTGGCCTTTTGATTTGAAATTGGTAAATTGACATGGAAAGTAGTCCTGATAGTGCATGTTTTACAGTCTGGGCGTTGCTACTTACGAATTTCTAAGATTTTGATTCGTTATTAATGTTATTATTTTCTTAGAAAACTCACTATGATATATTTTTAAGTCTGTATTAAATCAGCTATTATTTTTTTAAATATCAGTTCCAACTTCCAACGTTATTCTTAATATCGAAAAAAGTTGATAGAAGCAAACAAATAAATCATTTTTATTCGAATACTCATTTACAGGATTAATACATTTCTCAAGGACAATCTTCGGGCAGATAATTCTATAAACCGGTTGAAGTGGCGAAAGAATTACAACAGATAAATAATTAAGTAATGTCTTATATTTTTATGTACTTACCTCAATAAATATTATTTGGAATAATTAAGTGTTTGGGCAGAAGGCTTAGAACTCTTTCAAAGCATAGATATTATTAGTCATAATTCAAATTTTACATCTATCTCTTGAATGTTATCTATAATGAGTTTGCGTATCAACCAGAGATATGCGTTTCGAGCTATCTCTTGGCCGTAAAACAAATCTTAAAGCAATATTCATCATGTTATCCAGCAATCGTTCGCCCGTAATCCAGTAATATTGTAATACCTTGGAAATAAGCGATGTTTCCAGCCGCTTTTATTCCATCCATTAAAGCGCTGTGCGCTGAAACGGAAGGGTAGTATTAGCTTTCCCGATTTTATTACGAAACCTTAAATTTTCCGTAATAAAATTGTACCAAGTTTGTATTTACACTTATCTTTTACGTTGAAATGAATAATTTTTATTGAAATTTGTTTTTAGGGAGGATAAAATTGTTCCAACTCGGATTTATCGCGTTTGCGTATTGCTGCTGGTATTATGTGAAATTTTATTTATTTTTAATCCATGTGATATATTTTTGTTGATCATGGACCGCTCAGAAGTTTCATATAAAACTTTGTAGATTTTACGTAAAACTATGATTTCATAATATTTCCAATTAAATTTGCAGTTACGTTGAAGAAAATGCGATATTGTGATCAGAAAATAGGGGGTTGTTAAATCGTGGCTTCCATTTGATCATTTTTCAAAGGAATTTAGTTTATTGAACGTGCAATATTTTTAAATAATCACTAATTATATTAGCCATCAGAAGTAAACTATTTAGCTAAACATTTATTGGTACAAATATAAATATTCTTAAAACAAATAATATCGCGTTTTTCTCTGAAATAATATCATGTTCAGATAAAGTCGGAATATTTTATAGGATACATAAGATGGAGGAAATAAGAAATAGGAGTCCAATCGTGATGCATCTGTCGGAGATGAGTTCACGATTACTTTCCATTCCCAATACATTTCTTATATGTGTATTATATAGAACTATGTTTCTACGGTTTTATTATAATCTTTTGTGAGGCTATTCCTTGTATTAACTGCTGTTCGTTTTTTTAGTTACGTGCATGTTCGTGTTTTAGATTGATGTAATTCTAGTTTTAATTTTGCGTGATTTACACTCGCAATCCTTTTTTTTTATAGTGGGGAAATCTTCCAAAGATACCCACGGTCCCCGGGGAAGGAGCCGTGGGTTATGTCGGATTTTTACCGACTAAAACCCCACTTACACTCGCAATCCTGCAAAATTTTTAGAGTTGTTATATTCATAGGTTTTTTATTTATTTATTTAGGTATATTTATAAATATAAAAATATATCTTGGTATTACTATTTTATTAGTTTCCTCTGATATATTTCCATTCTATGATATACCAGTTCTGCGTTTTAAGGGAGGCATAATGTTCCAAATCCTCACGGCTCATTTAATGTTACGAATTTTCCACATTAACTATCTAGGTATTTGTTGAAGTGGAAACGTATTGGGCAAGTTGTGTTGTTTTTCACTTCTAATTCTGGCTGTTGTTCATTGATTGAATTCAAGAAGTCTTGTGGAGTTGATTTAATAATAACATTTCTTTCAATGAATATAATAATAAAATCGTTCTCATGCTTGAGATAATCGTAACCAATTTTTATTCGCTCTTAGATTTTAGATAGGTCGGAGCGAACATTGTAACCGAAAAAGGACACTTAAAGTTCAAGAACTGCCATTGACCATAACGGATGAGCGTGAAATTACATCAAATCTGGCAATCAGCTAACGAGATGAAACAGTAACTAGATAAAGAATAATTTTAAAAATTCTTATAGACGCGGAACCTTGTCTTTCATCGTAATGCCCTTCCAAATCAAGTCGCCCGATAACGAATTTATGAACGAACAAATCGATCTAATAATTTTGAACCTTATGACAAAGGAACAAGGGTTACAGCAACGCAAATATGGCCGGCAAAATTTGCAAAGGAAAATCAATTGACGCGGAAAAAGCGCTTTTTTAATCAAATGGAATAGAAAGGGGCGTTCGAAAATCGGCCATTAAGTTTAACGATCCACCTTTTGTCATATTTTCTTTTGAACCAGCAATACTGGAAATGTAATTAATCCGCGGTTGTTCCCGAATCTTTTCTGAAATTTTTATTAATTGGATTCTCTTTGCCCATTGGCTATGCGACAACTATTTCTTTTTGGAATATTCAATTGTGGAATTTGATAATCTGTTATATGTATAGGAAGTAGATTGGTAATAATTGATAGGTTATGTAGATATTAACAAGTAGTATTGTGAAAGCTGTGTGAGCAGCAATATAGGAAACTAGCTTCCACCCGCGGCATCGCCCGCGTGGAGTTTTGATAAAAGGTAGCCTATGTTCTTTCTCAGGGTCTAAAGATTGTCTGTGCCAAATTTCGTCAAAATCGGTTGAGAGGATTAAATGGGAAAGCGTAACAGACATACAGACAGAGTTACTTTCGCATTTATAATATTAGTAGGGATAGTAAATCAATACTAACATTTCAAAAAAGCTTCAGTTTATAATCAAAAACAGTTTTTAAAATAATACTAATAAATTCCAGTATAATAGACTGAAAAAAGACTAATAGATACTGATATTATTGCAAAATTGAGTACCTACAGAAGTTAATAATATATTAGAAGGAATAAATACACAGCAATTGATATCTTTTCATATATCGATTGCCTTTAATACCATGTTCTGTTAACAAATTCCTCAATAAAGAATCTGAGTACGAATAAGATGTTTTGCACACGAGTGATATCTAATGAATTCGAATATGTAAACTTTAATATTATTATCTTTCTAAATATTAGTAACAAAACTACATCACTACATAGTATAAAACAAAGTCGCTTTCTCTGTCCCTATGTCCCTTTGTATGCTTAAATCTTTGAAACTACGCAACGCATTTTGATATGGTTTCTTTTAATAGATAGAGTGATTAAAGAGGAAGGTTTTAGTATATTATTTATTAGGTTTAGTCAAAGTGTACTTGTTCAATATTAAATTCAACAATAAAATAAAAATCGTTTATTTGGAAACAATACATAAATAAAAAACAATGTATAGACACGACGATCGCCTCAACTAGGAATGAACCTGTGCTAGAGACGATCGACGCCTTCCTCTCTAGACTTAGCCAGTATTGTTTAATATTTACAATATTTGCTAAGAATTTCTCATTTTTCTTATAGGTAGTTAAAATTGGTTTGAGTTTGTCCAGAATATAACCCATACTAATATTATAAATGCGAAAGTAACTCTGTCTGTCTGTCTGTTACTCAATCACGCCTAAACTACTGAACCAATTGTCATGAAATTTGGTATGGAGATATTTTGATACCCAAGAAAGGACATAGGCTACTTTTTATCCCGGGAAAATGACGCAATCCCGTTCCCGTGGGATTCCCGGAAATCCCACGGGAACGGGAACTATGCGGGTTTATCTTTGACTGCGCAGGCGAAGCCGCGGGCGGAAACCTAGTATTATATACGTCATAAGATATAATTCGTCTCATGTGTAAAAGACCTTACGATGTTCTTAACATAAGGATCATTATCAGAGAATTAACTATCTTGTTATTGATAAATAAACTTCCTCGTTTATGCTATTTTTGTCATGTTGTCGTATTTCCCTGTATTTTTTTGCGTTAATATTCTAACATAGAGCTTATTATATTCATACTATTAGCGCCAAATCTGTCTGCCTTTTGTTCTGTTATGCTTTGATGGTTGTACCAAAGTACCGATTATGATAAAATTTTTAATTAATATTGTTGAAGACCAAGCAGAAGAATTTTTATTTTAAATGCGTAACTTTTAATCATGCACTTATTCTTTCACTTACGCAGATAAACTCTCTTATATAAACTATATATTTCAAACAGATGTAAAAAAACTTTTCATAACCGCTGTTAGGAACTCTAAATTTACTAGATAGAGTTATAGGTACACATAGTTTTAATTTTTAAATGCTTATATAAAAAATGTTATTGAAGTGAAACTTCTTTATGCACGTTGAGAGTAAAATTTCAAGGTGGCGTCATGCCAATACCGTCACGTCATGGAGTAAGGCGACGGTTTTGGTATCTTTGAATCTTCTAAAAGAAGTTTCACTTCTGACACGTGAGTGCAGCGCTTTTTTTGCAAATACATTTTATACAATTTATAGAACAGTTAAAATCAAATATTATGACTGCACTAGGTCGGGCCATGCGACCGCACGTCCGAACATATTTAACTCTGCGGCGGCGCCTGTCGGAGCCACTGTGACATACCGTGCTTTATCCGTTTCAAATGGTATTGTTTACGGGATATTTTTAGTGATTATTCATATGTGCAGTTTTTGGGATGGATATTATACTTAATAATAACTAAAATGTGAAGCAATGGATGTTTTTTTATTTTTTTTTCTAAATTGTCTCGTAGTGGCTGAATACTGGTGTGATGTTATAAACACAAATTCAAACTTAACCTAAACATTTATTCATTCATCTAGACTTCCTTAAGAAAAATAATTTTGAATATACCACTAAGGTTGGGTCGCCTAAGATCGGATGTGACATAAGATCGGATGCATGGAATAACTCGCAAACTAGGCAATATTCTCTACTGCTACCAACACTACTAGATCCGCCATTTTGTTCTGCCCCTCTCTTCACTCTGCGGCCGGCCAGCGACCAGACGGGACGTGTACACAGGTGATTCAGCAGAAAAGGCGTTTTTGTGGCGAAAATCGTCGATCCGATCTTACCTACAAAATTTTGATGGCTCATTGTGAAGAGTACTTTCATTGAAATAATGTAATTAATTATTTTGGGGCAGAATTAGCGAATCCTCTTTCCATCTGTATACTTTGATTACGCCTAGGACGTTCACAACCCAAGATCCGATCTTCCCTCCCAATGCCGAAGATCGCACCGAAGTTTAGCTCTTGACTGCGCCTTATGCAATAATGCGCAATAATTATTAACTTTTAATGTATTTAACTATCCAATGACGCTATGACTATCAGACCTTAGGTACATTTTCATTATTTAGTCCTAGAACACGGAGGATAAAAGTTTGAGAAACTTAATTAGGATGAGGAGGGAAGACCGGACTAAAAAAACGCAATAAAAAAAAAAACTTCTTTGTCAAATTTTTTGAGGAATTTCCTGACTCAATCATTGATGCTCAATGTATGGACGTAAGTCCGGATGTTTTCCTAATGTTAAGATTATTATTAAACGCATAGAAGTGAAGATACTACATAGTCCGATCTTCGGCCGAACTGTTATTTTCTTCACTATGGTAAGTCGAAAAAAGTCTGCTTTTTAGGCTCTAAATTTGCTTAGATAGATAGCATCTACGCAAACCAAAAAATTAGGGGTTAAACAACATTTTCTTGTCATCAATTTACAGTTGACCGCAACAGAAAAACGACATCGAATCATGAGAAATAAAATAAAAAATACAGTACGTATAAAATTTTCGGCATATGCGTCCGATCTTAGGCGACCCAACCTTATTTTATAGGAATTTGATTAAGGAATGAGACAATCATTTAGTTAGATGCATCAGCACGAAATCTGTAATTTACATCAAACTTTTTTGTCTTCAGAAGTGATGATTTAGTAGTCGAGTAACTGATCTCACATATACCTAAAATATACTAAAATACAACACAATTTTATGTACAAAGCAATCCAATATTGGTCCAAAAGCATCAATTTAACAAAGAAATATATAATTCAGTGCAAATTAATCCGCTCCCCGCTGCGATAGTATTGAATTGGGAAATACGGGGGCAAAATATAATCAAATAAGGAAGAGTTCGCCCCAACACGATTTCCTTACAAAAATAGATCTGGATTATTGGAGGCAGGTGTTTTTGCTTTGTATTTGACGCTTCAAATAAAGGAATCAATGTTTGAATGAGGTCTCGTATTAGAAGTAATTTCGTGGCATAAAATGTCTTGGAGATGGATGGATCAGCAGCCCATTTTTCGTTGGGAATTGTGATTTATTTTGATGTTAAAAACAAGTTCATTTAAGCTTTCATAGCAGAAGAATTTCCTTGTTATTATGTATCTTATGTTTCTTATTACTTTTTATATAATATGAGGCATGTGTGAAATGTGAACAATATTATAAATGATTAATCAAGTATATTGAAGTTTAGCAAATAGTTTTAACTCCAGGTAAACTGACGGAATATTTAGGAACCAATTTATACTTTATTTATAAGATATTTTGTACAATAGGGATTTTTTATTTTATCTTTTTATATATTCTTAACTACATAGTATAAAGTAAAGTCGCTTCCCGCGTCTGTATGTATGCTTAGGTTTTTAAAACTACACAACGGATTTTGATGCAGTTTTTTAAATAGATAGAGTGATTCAACAGAAAGTTTTTAGTATATAATTTGCTAAGATTTCTACAAAGCTAGTAACATATAAAGGTTTAAATATACCCAAGTCTGGATCCCTAAAACGGTCTCGCGCGGGTCTCGTTAATTGTAGGCGATTTGCGATTGATAAATAATGATCGACTGATACCCCACTTGTTACCCTTAATGGGGGTTTTGTTACTCGCGTTTATTGTTTCCTAATGTTTTTATTTGAAATTGTTTATGTTATAAACATGTTTATTATGGTAATGTTATAATTGATTACGTAGGTATAAATTACCCCCGAAGGTTCAAGCGCGTAGTCAAAGAAAAAACCCGCATTGTTCCGGGATTCTCTTTTCCGAGAGGCATTCAGACAGACAGAGATACTTTCACATTTATAATATCATTAACGAATATAGATTGTAAATTAGATGTCCGCCGGCTTCGCTTATTACAAAATATAATCTAGCCTTTTTTTAAGTGGGGAAATCTTCCAAAGATGATTCCTTCCAAGAATTATGTCGGATTCTTACCGACTAAAACCCCACTGTGTTCCGTCGAGCCGCATTAATGATGGGGCCGCGGGTATTGGTTGGAATTCTTCCGCGACACAAATAATCTAGCCTAAAAATTTTTCAAGTAATAGAATTTAGATACTTATGTATCTAAATTCTATTTAAACAAGGTTTTCAAACAATTAATATTAGTTGCATAGATTTAAGGTTGTTATAAAACTGCCAGTGTAATTCAGTAATGTTAGCTCATAAACAGATAAAAGTAAATTTTTTGTACATTTAGTACACTTCAGTACGCTCATAAAGGCTACTCGACCAAACTTCCTAGTCATAGCCACTGATAAATTTGTTCTAAACTCGAAAACTCAAACTCAAACATTTATTCAACAAGTCTTCTTCCAGAAGCGCTTTTGGATCGTCGTATTACATAAAATCGGTCAAATGCGAGTTGAACACTAAGGGATCCGTATACAAATAAGCGTATAAAGCAACCGCAATAAAATTGGTAACCCATCCAACTTGTGACCTGTGTGTACTACTTGTGTGTGTGTACAACCGTTGTTTAACCTCGATTTTTTATTATAATAATATGTTGTTATAAAGACAACAGAAATACATCTTCTCTGAAAATTTCAATTGGCTATCTGTTACGGTTCCTGAGATACAGCCTGGGGATAGACAGATAGACAGCGAAGTATCAGTAATATGGTCCCGTTTTTACCCTAAGGTTACGGATCCCTAAAAATTACCCCTGGAAAACGGTTTCAGTTCAAGGAATAATGTAAGTGAATTAGAATTTCGATATCAAACACAATGGCCATTTTATTTCATGGATAGCATCTTAACCTGATTTGAGTGTCATAAAAATCTGGTTGAGTGTTGGGCCTGATCAATTAAATGAGTCCTTTTAGCTTACTCACTATGCGAAGGGATAAATTAATCTATAATAATATTATAAAGCTGAAGAGTTTTTTTGTTTGTTTGAACGCGCTAATCTCAGGTACTACTGGATTTGAAAAATTATTTCGGTGTTGGATAGCCCATTTATCGAGGAACGCTATAAGCTATATATTATCACGGTAAGACGAATGGAAGTGAAGCAGTGCGGGTAAAACCGCAGGGCACAGCTAGTTTCGGAAATAAATGTCCTTTAGTAGATAGTAATAAATAATTGTTTGTTTATGTTGTAGGTGTGGTATTATGATAAGTCTAAAATTTTTACTTCTTTTCTTCATTGGATAAATAGATTTATAAATACAAAATATACAAAAACGATTACACATACAATAAAGTTGTTAATATTGTTCTTTAGAAGTACCGAACTCACTTCTTCTAGACCTAACCAGAATATTTCACGTGAGCAAAAACTAAGAGAGCGTACAGAACGTTCTACTATTATTTTCGAAACGATATGTTTTAAACAGACAACCTGTATTTATAGTAAGTGTGTAGTTTTTACTCAAAACGTTGCATTAATTGAAATAGACTGAAGAATTTGAAAGGTTTATTAATTAAAATGCATATACATGATACTAACTTGACCATTAGTATAATTGATATCGATACACAGTGAGTTATACCCAATAATTACAACTCTGCAGGCGAATTCGATAAATTGACCTATCTCTTCAAATAAATTATGAACCATCCTTAATATTGCTCGATCATTTAAATTGTTTTTTTAATGTTGTTTTCTGTATATATAGGACAAACGTATAATCACAGATTTGCTGTATTCTTAAATTATTCAGGAATTCAGAATAATCTGTTCGTTTCATTTTCGCAGCTATTGAATTTAGAAACACTTTATCGAATAGTTTTCAATAGTATTTTGAATAAAAGGAAATACTTGAATTATACCTACTGGTGTTTACATTGCATTATCAATAAACTCAAACTCAAACTCAAACATTCATTTATTCAATTAGACTACTATTTAGTAGCACTTTCGAATCGTCATTACATAAGTATTTTTAACATTTACCACCGATTCGGAAAGCAGTATCTATGGAGAAGAATCGGCAAGAAACTCCATAGTTGCTCTTTTAAAATAATGTCAATAAATTTACATAATATGTAACTTATATCTAACTACATAATATGCCAAAGAACTGTCCTATGGTTTTTACGCGACAACCCTCCATGGGTCTTTATCGTCCATATATTCCTGAATACTGTTAAAATAATATTCAAATATAGATAGGATCTATGTATCATTATGTACCATACACATAATGCACTATTATAAAAAAATTAAAACAATCATAATCATTTCATGCTTTCGACAATTATTGGGTAAAGTTTAAATGAATGAAAATAAAAGGTTTAAAAAAAGGATGCTCGATCAATTGAGTAAAATATAATAATTGATTGTTCATTTAAAAACCGTGATAATTGGTTAGAATTTGAGACGGGAAATCAGTAATAAATCAATCACCGTATAGCATTGTTAATTTTAACGACGAACCAAACTCCGAGCCGTCGAATTTGAATGAAATTAAAAAAGTTCGGAGCGCCATCTTAGTTTTTGCTTTCGATATTTCCATATTGAAATTGTGACTCCTAATAATCGAGGAAGATAATATTTTATACATTTTCAACTTGAAAAATGACTGGCGAGAAATTATTTTTAGATATATAATTTGATTTTTGGTCGACGTCCACAAGAAGCTTATGTTTGTGAAAGAGCTCTATTAGTTCTTTGGTTTGTTTTGATAGGAAAGTTTTACGGTGTTCCGGAAAAAATTGTAATTTTCCACAAAGAATGAAAATCCGAGTTTTGTTCTTCGTTTAATTTAATTTGGAGGGAAATGATATTATCAACTCTTTTTACGAAACTAATCATAGTTTACTGGTCAACCTATCAAGGTTTAATGCTTTTTTCGCTGTTTTTAATAAGTTATTAGAGTAATACAAACTCATACTCCCATAATAAACTTTGGTGATAAGCTTAGACGCTTAGCCGTAATAATATCTTTTTTAACCGAATAATATTCTTTAACCGAATGGGGCTGTTCTGTGGCGCCTTTCTTTTTAAAACAGATAACTCGCAGTAAAATGCTTTCTTGACCTACTGTGTCGTAAGTGATATAAATTTGACAGTAAGCTGTTCATTACCCCATTAACAAGTTGGGGACACAAAAGCCTTCAACGCACGAGTTAGGAGCCCTAACTCTAGCCCAGACTAAGCTGAGCCAAGTTGACTAAGTTAATAAAATATTGCGGTGTAAGTTACATCGTGTGCTAAGTTTGTAATTGGATAATTTTAAGTCCTGTATTTAATGTTATTGGTGCGAAGTTTAGGGAACGATTGTGTTCTTTGTAGTACTTTTTATATGTGTTGAATTATATTAAAATGTAAATTGTAATGGATATAATATAATGTTTACCTGCTAAGAAATGAACGTTAAAAATGCATAAATTTTATTTTTGAACGTGATTTTTTTTAAAGTGAAGTCTAGTAATCTTTATTTTTGCAATGATTGTAATTAAATAATAAAATTTATTTTACTACTGCAAATTAGAATCAATCCTCATTATTATTTACTGTATGTTTATTAAAACGCACAAGTTCAGGAAAAATTGAATACAAAGTTAAAAAATAACACGTGCGTCAATTTATTTCATACAGATAAACACTTTTTAACAAAAAGCATGCTCTTTTTTACTAACGTTTTATTTTCACGATACGAATGCTTCACAATTTCAATTATAAAAGTCGTGCACTATACAGTATACATGAGTGAATTTACAATACGTATTCCAAGATACAAAATATAAAAGGTTTTGTTAAATGCAATCTTTTCTCCGGCCTCTTTTGTCAATGGCCATTCGCTAATTTCCCTGAGGCATTAGGAAATCGACTTTTTAAATTGTAACGAGACGCTTGAATTACAAAAATTCGTCATTCCGCATTCATTCAGTTGGGATCGTCACGTAATATAGCTTATTTAAATGTTTTAATATTATTGACATTTGGATTGACTGTTAATTTGGGATCTGTTTTAAAGGGTTTAATCCACGTTTAATCGCAGTGTCTTTCGGTGAGTGATGATATTATTGTTTTTATAATAAGAGTTTTATAAGTTTGCTATGGATCTGCTTGTGACTTTGCTTGAGCTACTTTTCTACTGTTCTAGCTACAGTACTGACTCAGAGACGGTTTGACGTAGGTTTTTTATAGGCACTGAAAGGCTATTATAAGTGGACAGTGAAATCAAATATTTGCTGCTATTGGTTCGTAGATGTTGTGTGTATTATCGCTCAACAAGCTTTCGTGTAAACATGAGTAATTAAAACTTAATTCTAGTGGTTGCCCATGGCTTTAAGGCTAATCATAACTTTGACTTCTTTAATTCACGTTTAAATATCTCATACAATTTTCTTCCTAACTCCATAATTTGACGCCCATTTTGTCCCCAAAAATAAAAAGGTACAAACCGAATATTCATACACTTAACAAGCTGATACTTGAGATGGGAAACTTTAAAATTTTCGCCAGCTTTTTTACTCAAAGACGTTGGGAAAGTTCTCGCATCTTAATTTGATCCAAATGCATCGTCAATGAGTGCCATGAATCCATTATGGCGACGTCTTCTCATTTAAAGCTTCCAATTTGACTAGATAATTAAAATATCATTTGGAAGTCCTGGGAGTACGATCAAAGAACTACTAATGCTACGTAGTTGGGTCTAGAAGTATTAGAGATTGTTAAATACTATGATGATAATAACAAAATATTGAAACTTGATTTTTTTCTATTCTTTAAAAATGTATTATTTATGAAAACATTGAATTCTATAAAAATAAATATAAAATTGAAAGTTGTGGATGTTGATTGTTACCTAATAATAGATATACATTTTGGTATGACTTCAGATATACTTACGTATCTAATAATTATGAAAATACTATTTATAAATATTCAGCTAAAAGCAATAATGGTAAAAAAAAGTAGTTTTCTAAAACGTAAGTTACACTTGATGACTTACCTAAAAACAATAACACAACAAGGTAATCAACTAAACGCGTCCAATAATTACCGTGTTTTCCTCAATCCCACTCGAAGCATCCGACTTTTGGCAAATTACTCGTAAAGCTTTTCTGAAGTCGATAGTTTCGGGATAAAGCCTAACTTTGCCCCTGCCTCTTGCCCCCTTGCCTCCTTGCCCCACTCCATAGTCTCGCCTGTCGCAGCGCAAGTTTAATTGCCTAAGAAACTTGCAAGGAGCGGTCAATTGATACAATTTGATACGATTTGGGTGTTGTGGGGCAAACTGGGGGCAGACAAGGTGCTTTGATTGCGTTCATTATGAGCTTGTGTTTCGTGTTTGTGTTAACTGTTATTTAGTGTAAAGAACTATAATGTTACCAATGGTATTAGTGAGGATGTGTGTGTATTGTAAGTATGTATGTCAGTTAAGCAAATCTTGTATTGATATTACAATAACGTATACAGTAGCGGGCGTCTGTAGTGCTATTATCAACTAAAATAGAATATAAAAGATTTTAAAAATGTTGCTAGAAAATACGAATATTGATTCAGTAAGGAATTTTACTAATCAAAAAGGCACAAGAACGCATAAAACATCTATCATACGGCCTTTGATAGTACATCTAAATATAAAAAATAACAAGATTAAAACAAAAAATATTCACCTACATCAAAATTCTCGACACCTCAAAAGATCAAATTAAAATATAAATAACGAAAGTTCCAGAAAACTCCGCGTTGTTTATAAGAAGAATCTAGATTTCATTTGGCCGAAAACTTTGGCAGTAAACAGCGGATTTCGAAAGGGTGCCAACGCAAAAAGCCAGCTTGTTTTTGAGATAAAACTTATCCAACAAACGGGAGAGGTGTATATTCCATAGGTTGCTGTACATTGCGTTGTTTGTATGGATAAATATTTTATCGTTGAATGAAAACTCCATTGTATGAAACATATATTAAGAATTGCATTTTACGAATTAATATACGGTTGATTTATCGCAATGGTCTTTGAAAGTCCACTTGAATTAGAATATATTTTTGGTAAATCAATAAAGTAAACTAAGCAAACACTGTAAAAGATTTTATACAAAGTGTAGGCGAATAAAATATATTTGAGTTAGATTTTTGTTATAGTGGTATTTGAAATAATTGGTATAAAGTTGGCTTAAGATTAATATAGTAAATGATTACTTCACACAGTTATAAAACTCTTTTCAACCAATTTTTATGTTTTGATGTTCATTATGACTATACATAATATTATGAATCGTGTAGCTATTCAACTGTTTTGGAATGATCGTAACCTATGATTACCAATTCAGTTATTTTTCACAAATAAAAAGCTCTTGAGTCCTTTCTTTCTCTTATTATTATAATTTCAACCTTATCCAAAGTGTCTCAATAGCCACATGGACATAATGGGGATACTAATTATATTTTCTTACTATAAGTAATAATAACAATAAAGCTCTTTAAGTAATTCCGCATAATTTTCTTGATATAATGTCTGAAGCCATAAATAAAAGTGAGCTTAATATTCTTAGAATGGCCAAATTAAAAATTCCAATAATTTTGGCCGAATTATTAGAGCCGTTCTCAATAACGCCCTAGTTATTTAGGCCATTTTCAAAGCCTGAGCATTTAAAACTAGAAATAAGTATAAGCCTTTTAATTCGGTTAAGGCAAAACTAATTGAAATTGCAATTAACTTGGTATACAGCATTAAAATAGAATTAATTCAAGGAGGAACCACGGAGGGTTGAGACGCAGACGCCTTACCTCTTTACTATTTGAAACCCTTTTAATTAATGCTCTTGTACTATCTGATAAACCAAGATGCTATTACAGGAAGGTTTTGTAAAGCGTCTATTTTGGATTTAAATTTACGAAACTGGGATTTTATAAAATTAGTTTAAAATTTGGAAAGTAAGAAGTGATATCTCGTGTTCCTTTGCGAGGTACGGGGAAGATACCTTTTCCAAAAAAATCATATCTATTTTTCACTTCATTCAACGCACTAACGAAGAAAAATTATTTCAGTATATTTATTTATCGAGGAAGGCTATAAACATTGCGGGGCATAGACGCAAAATAAAGACGCCTGAAAAATGAGTTGCTAAAATTTGACATTTCAAATTAGCCACTCTTTAACTCGGTCACGTACATCAAAGTCCTTTAAAAGTCGAGCAGAGTAATGTCGAAAGGAAGTTCTAAATCATGAAGGAACACCCTATCTGTTGGTATTCATGTAGACTCGTGTATTATGAGCGTGTCTGTCGGTTCGCGTGCGATGCTCTTAGCTATCGTACCATCTACCACCATTACATTGCCACGCCTTGCTTATCAACACCACTATCTATATTAACGCTCGCTTGCACATCCATTGCTCGCTTGAAACCACGATGTTTATAGGTGTAGGTACAAAGTCAGCAATGTAACAAAAAGGGGACGAGATTGTTGAGTTCCTGATAACATAATATGTTTTCACCTGGTGTAAGTTTCCGTATTTCAAACAATACAAATTATATCGCTTTATCTACGCTGAAGGATACATTGCTGCTTATCAATACATTTTTATAAGATTATTTTCTTCATATATTTCTGTGATTTTGTTTGTGTTTAAAAATGTTTTAGTATACGTATGTAAAGAATTTGAATAAAAGATAGATATTATAAAGAATAAATATAAAAAGATTTTTAACATAAAGCGGCGGGTTAAATTCTCAATCGTATATAAAGTATTTAAATTTTAAAACAAATGATTGTCAGTAATATAATATTCTATTACTACTAGTTTAAAATTAACGAGTGGAGAAAATAATATGATGTAAAAATTTCACTAAACATACTGGAACAATATGTAGCTCGTAAGTCGTAACAATATCTTTAAAGATGAAAAGGGAGGAAAAATAAATAAAACCAATCCGAACGTGGTTGAATACTTTGTAAAATATTAATCTTGATAGTCTTTGCGATTAGGAATCATAAGCACCAACTTAAAATTTTTATTAAAAATGAACAAGCATTGTACACCAAAGTGTCGAAAGCTCACCGTTGTAACTCACTCGGCAAATACATCAAGTGTTATCTACCTTCAATATTACACGCCCTAATAGAATGTTAACCCTTTGTGTAAATATCATGAAAAAGAATAGCGCTAGTCAAAAGAACATCGAATATAATTATTCGATGAATAATTATATTCGATGTTCTTTTGACTAGCGCTACGGATTACCGTACCGTTCCATATATTAACCAATAAAATTAACTACGTTAAAAAAACCGGCTTAAGCTTAGTCGACCTTTTAAGTATCGGCTCAAGGTCGAATTGAGCACATCCTTTTTTTAAAGTCGGTTAAAAATTTGTCATAAAAAATGGAATATGTTGTTCTGTGAAACTAACACTGCTTAATATATTAAGCAAAAAAATATATCATAAAATTATAATAAATTCTGTGAAAACAACTTCGGATTTAATCTATGCCATCTTGTATTTTATTAACAGAAAAAAATCTAACCCTATCCAAGTATCCAACGGACAAAGTTCCTTTCAATTTCTATTTCTATCAGACCAGAATAAACCCTAGATATGAATTTATTTAATAATATTTTATTAAAGTCTAGACCTTCTAATGCTAGATAAGGATCTGATGTTAATAATAACGAATTCTTTTCGCCTATAATGTTATCAGGTTCTTTCTTAATATTTGTGTCACAATGATATAAATTGTTTCAAAGAATTGAACAAAATGAGCAGAATATTTTTTTACTATTTTACGAGACGCCATTTTTATCGAAATAAATTATAGTTATAATAACATAGTAAATTTAGTGTCAATATTTTTTTTATTAATTACTAACTGCGCTCCGCGGTTTCATCTTCGTGCGGCGCCGCTCCTGTTGATCTTAGCGTGATGATATAAATAGCCTATAGCCTTCCTCGATGATTGGGCTATCTAACACCGAAATAATTTTTCAAATCGGATTTCGAATAGTTCCTGAGATTAGCGCGTTCTAACAAACTCTTCAGCTTTTTAATATTACTATCTATGCCGCGTGGTTTCACCCGCATTTCTCCGCTCCTGTTGATCTTAGCGTGATGATATATAGCCTATAGCCTTCCTCGATGATTGGGCTATCTAACACCGAAAGAATTTTTCAAATCAGACCAGTAGTTCCTGAGATGAACGCGTTCAAACAAACAAACAAACTCTTCAGCTTTATAATATTAGTAGTAGATAGTATAGATTATTCGTATATGAACAACCGCACAGTAATCATCTGTAGTCTCAAAAGTGAAGTAATAAATCATCTCGGTCTAAATTAATCAGTAAAGTCGGATATTATTTGTTAAGCCGGAGTCCAAACAAAATTTAATTACACGTTCTTGCGAACAAGTTGGGAGTAATTGAATCAGGTGTTATGGGAAATTTCGTAATGAATTCATGCCTTTGTTTGGTTTACGACGAATTATTGTTGAATTTATTAAGAATTTTGAGGAGATTCAGTGGATTACGGCTGTTGAGACACATGTGCAGGGCATTTTTGTGGAATGTGCCTTGGGATATAAATTAATTACAATATGTTAGTTATTTTATAAAGAGCTTGCTAACCCTTGCTTACCCGAATATTACGGTTTAAAGAATATGCAGAATTGTAAAATTTATATGTATTATGAATTAAATTTTTATTATTTGTGCAGGTGGTTCACTTGTTGTAGGTATCATGACATAAATTATTTTTTACAATATTTTGTTCGTTTTATTCAAGTATGTTGTTTAAATACAAATATTCTGAATATATCATAATATCTAATAAGTAATAACCATTAAATAATTAGTTATCTCACGGGAATATTCGTGCGAATTACAACGTTAGTAGGTATGACCGTATGAAGTTAGTTTCATTGTTATCGAGACTTTGTAAGTAGCTAAGGTATCTAATGTAGGTACCTATAATATTATGTTGTGCGTACCTTAAAAGTCGGCATGTTCTATCTTTTTGATTTAAAAATATGAAAATATTTTATTTGTAAATATAAAAGAATGTAGCTCCTACACATTGTTTTTAAACTTCATAATCCTAATAAAGTATGTCTGTAAATAATAAGTGTGGAATATAAAATATTACCTACCTATTTAGTATTTAGTACTAAGACTATAATAAAACTCATTCCTTTCCCTCCCTCTAGAGAACAGAATTATAATTCCAAATCCCTTTTAATGATAACAGAAATGTACCAAATCGTTGTATGCTTTCAGGTGCTGTCTGTTCATTTGTTCTGTGAACAATATAGAACTAATTTTGAGACTGGTGCTCAAACTGTTTAAATAAACTTGTATTTTAGGTCAACCCTCTTCATAGTGTTTATAATAGAGCTGTTTATTGTAGACGGCTCCATTTATATTATTGTTAACTCGAATATATATGATTTTTACAGTTAAAAATTTAATTATAAAATATAAACTCTCTTCTCTAATCCTCTTACAGTTTAATTATTGTATTTAAATATAATTACTTATATAAATTTACGAAGCTTTTATTCGATGGGATATGTATTGTCTTTATGTAAAAACTAGCTTTCCGCCCGCGGCTTCGCCCGCGTTTAAAAAAAAACCCGCATGGTTCCCGTTACCGTGGGATTTCCGGGATAAAACCTATCCTATGTGTTAATCCAAGTTACCTTCTATATGTGTGCTTAATTTAATTGTAATTGTTTCAGTAGTATTTGCGTGAAAGAGTAACAAACATACACACCTACACATAAACAATACACATACATCCATCCTCACAAACTTTCGCATTTATAATATTAGTAGGATAAAAAAACATAATCGTGCATGTATATCAAGAGAGGAGGGATTATCAAATACATAAAATACTTAGCTTCAATTTACCTTAGTTATAGATTATTGTGAAGAGAATGAAAGCCCTCTTGTCTCCGCTCTGATCATTCTGATGTTTGTATTATACGGATAAAGAAATAAATATTTCTCAAGAAATAAAAGACTCTAGATGAAGATTAAAAGCAGTAAAGGTAAAATAATATTTTATCTTGAAAATGGGTGCATTAACCTCTATCTTCTATTATTCATTTGTAAAATCTTGTTGTTTTATAAACAGAAAACTTTGAGTCTCGACTAATATGATTCATAGATTCTAGCAAAGAAATTGGAATTATTGTAATTATTTTAGAAAAATAATTCATTATAATAGTAAACAGTGTGACACATTTCAGCATTATTTGATTTACATACTCATTTCCCAATTGAACAATCGCATATACATACATACATAAAAGTGCAGTCCCCTAGTAGGGTAAGGGGCAGATGCATTATACATCTGTTTCACTGATCGATTTTCTTTAGGACAAGTAGGTGATCAGCCTTCTGTGTCCTATCAGACCGAGACATTTTTTTTTCTTCGTCTCCACCGGGAATCGAACCCAGGACCCCTCGCTGTACCGAGGAGGCGGTCGCATATACATATTTAAAGCAGTAAATATTTGTTACCGGATTATACTATTATTTAGCATATGCTTTCTTACATACAGTTTTTACTTTACTATATTTTTTGCTATGCATCAAAAATATTTCAATTCATTAAGTAGATATACAGGGATTTCAACTTAACACCAGTTTTTACGCTGCTCAATATTATTACATACCAAAAATAAGAAAATTAAGCTAAGTATTTCATATACTCCCACCCACAATCACCTAATGTAATACATCCCCAATCAAAAATTAACATAGATATTAAACAGAGCAATTTGTTTTTCTAAAACAAATTACGTTCCCTATATTTAGGTTTGCGTGTGTGCTATCGTTACTAGCTATCAGCCAAGCCTATCTTGCAATCTATTGTCTACCGAGTGATCAACACTTCATTCTATATGTATTTAGCGAATAAAATAATTTTGGTTAATGTTTACACTGAACTGTTCCAGCTTCACCCAGGATACTTATCTATACTAATATTATAAATCTGAAGAGTTTGTTTGTTTGAACGCGCTTATCTCAGGAACTACTGATTCGATTTGAAAAAATTCTTTCGGTGTTCTATCGGCTATACATCATAAGACTAACAGGAGCGGAGCCACTACCATTACATTTCCATAAAAATGTAAAACACTCATGAAATTATTGTCTTGTCACCGATCCTTGATAAGTAATGTTTGAATTAAATCTGTCCGTTTAAAGCGGGTCAAAATCGAGTCTAAATGAGTCAGTATCATTCAGAGTCAGTTTCATACAAACATGTCGATTACATAAAGGTAATAAAAGCGTGTTAAAAAGAGTTTACGTTACTCGGTAAAGTAACCAGCTTTTTAAAATAGATCAAGTAGTTTTTGAGCTATATCGTAACAAACAGAAACAAAATCGTTTAAAAAATACGTCTATATTTATTTCTCTTTTAGATCTGAAGATAGATCAGATGTGTCAGGGTGAAACTTATAGTACATTTTGTTTGATTATTCCCATACTTTTTACATTATATTCTCTATCTACTACCGTTTCATCACACCTCATAAATTCAAACATTTTCAAACAATCCCTGCTATATTATTTTACATTGAAACATTTATTAGAAGTAACAAATCCGTCAGACTTATACCCTAGGGACCCAAAATTTCGACTATAGCGTATCTTCGAGAGTAAAGTTAAGTAATAATGTTTATTATGATACGAAATTATTATCTCACATTTGGTTATTATGTAATATAGACGAAGTTTGGGAAAGTTATTGCTCTAGTTTGCATATTTTGTTTATAATTAGGTGGGAATTGAATAGTTTATAGAATTATGTCAAGGACGATTATTTTAGTGGTTAATTTGTCAATGTTAAAATTGTGAGTTATAATTCATAAAAAATGCAAATTTTTCTTTGATAAACTATAATTAATCTATCCAAAATATAAGTATATAGTAAACTAGCTTTCTTCCCGCGGCTTACTATCTTTGTATAAAATTTCATCCAAATCGGTTCAATATTTTAGGCGAGAAGAAGAGGCAGACAAATAGACCAAAAGATAGAGTTACTTTCGCATTATATAAATTTATAAATATTAGAAAAAATTCGATCACGAGGCGGGACTCGAAACCGCATCCTTTCACGCCATTCCGGGGCGGATGCCTGACCAACTCGGCCACCCGTGATCCCATCCATGTACTTCTACATTTACAATAATATTGTATACGTATAGTATAGATAATACAAGATGATATTATAATACCAATAACACATACATAGGTACGTGTATTTCGAAAAATCACAAACGATAAATATTTAAACTCGTAACAGATGCAAACCCAGTGCCTCGGTTATCACTTGACTGCGCTGAATACGTTGTTAGCGCCATGTATGTATGTATGAGCGCATTAACATACAAAACGCATGCACCCTGGAGATCGTCTGTGTTGAATCTTAAAATCACAGTTTTCTGCTAACGTCGTTTGAGACCCGGATTAAGTCATTGTCATACAAAATAATCTTCTTTGGTTGGAATAAGCTGAGCTCGTAATTTCAATTGCTGTGTTTTGGGGGACCTTATAAGAGAATACGGGAGCAGCGTGTTAACGAAACGTGTTAACCTATTAATGTTTGTGCTAGTGTCAATGTTGTTTCTATTTCGTTTTACTACTTTAGTAAATTCTATCTAATGTCTTTTTGAAATGATAATGTAGGAGAGAAAGAAGAGAAATGAAAAAAAGAGCGTACGTGTCAGAAGTGAAACTTCTTTGGCAGTTCAAATATACCAAAATCGTCGCCTTACTCCATGATGTGGCGGTATTGCCATGACGCGACCTTGAAATGTTATTCTCTACGCGCCTAAAGAAGTTTCACTACAAAAAGAAAGAAGAGAGAAATTAGAAAGAGTTAAGTAAAGTTTATGCTGTACTTGACGTAAACACAATAATATTTTGATGCATTCTAAAAACTTTTGTCTCGTATTAAATGAATCATCACAACAAAGTCAAGAAATTCTTGACAGTACAATTAAAATATTTACAAATAATAATTTCCCGCAAAGGCCTCACGTCTCGAAGCTGTAGATTATATAATGAGATTCCGTTGAAATAAAAAGGAATTTAATAAACGCGGGAATTCGCGAAACATGAAGCGCGTGGCTCTTGTTTTCATCAATCAGGGTAAGTGGTGTCGTTCGCGGCTGTTTTTTGGATGGGCGATAATGTTCTCGCACCGTTGAACGAGAGTCGTGTAAGTTTTAAATATCTTTTGTTTTACTTTGTGTTACACGTGTTTTAAAATACGAGAGTGATTATTTAAGTAATCTCTCAAAAATTGTAGGGTGGCAAAGAATTCTATACATAATGAGGACACGATAGGAAATCTACCACGTCACTGAATGAAGGAATATAAAAACCAAGCTTCTCTATGCCTCATGAATTCCTGAATTTTGGTGTGACCACGCAAGGTTTGGGTTCGACTCAAAAATTACGTCGAGACGAGATACAATAGTAGACGACCTACTTCGGGTATATAAATGAAACAACTAAGTGAAGACCAGTTAATATTAAAGAGCAATAACAACTGAATAAGTAGGTACCATAGAGACTATATAGATGTCATATGTTACATGATACATGGTCTAATATGTACCTAGGTAATGTGTAGTGAGCATACGGCACAAAGATCATCAAACCTCGAAGTACAAATTAATCGTATTCACAGAAAATAATTCTTCACAATTCCTGATCTCCTAGTACTTCATTAGAGTATCTATTACAAACATTCTGCATAAACTCCGTAGATTTTACCTCAATGTACATAAGCCACGTTTTCTCAGTCATCACAGATTAAATAAAAGCTTCTTACAGCGAAGACCGCAGAGTAGGACATTTTGGTTTAATTTTGCTAAGGAAGTGAAAAACTTAATCCACTCCGTGGGGTTAGGGTATAACCACAGAATACATAATAGTAGCTAAACGCTACAGAACGGACACTCTCCGCCTCCCGCTAAAATTAAACTTACCTCACCCCCGCGCGATCAGACATAAAATGGGCCATATTTTTCTGCAAGGACGATACGCAACGAAGATTGACAACATTAATCAAATTGACTTAAAGTAATTTTATTATTTTGGATTTGTGATTATCGTTTTTCGTAGAAAATGGTTAGATATTGTGCTGTTTACGGATGTATTTCATCAGAAAAACGCGAATTATTTTTTTACGCTAGTCACAAATGTGCCAACCATAAAGCGTTAACACACACATTTGCAGTCTCTACAGTGTGACTGTCAAAACGATCATTTTGTATGGAGTGTCCGGGGTGTGGTATAAGGGTGCACTCACACACATCAGTCACCGTCAAGTCACCGATGACTGATCGGTGACGGTTCGTGTACGTATCCACAAACACCAGTCACCGTCATGTTGTCCGTCAGTCACGTCGCCGGTTTGACTGAATCATTGAACACATACATCAGGTTAGTCAGTGATTAGACGTGTGTCACGCTAGAGAACATGTAGCAATTGACGGTAGCACGACGCTGACTGAACTGAGACGTGACGGCACCGGGTGAGTGGGGATAAAAGTATGATACATGTATGGAAAGATTATTTGACGTGCCTGACCGG
>CAJQZN010040640.1:45111-97344 GCA_907164685.1 Colias eurytheme
TTATATATAAAAATGAATCGCAAAATGTGTTGGTAAGCGCATAACTCGAGAACGGCTGAACCGATTTCGATAATTCTTTTTTTATTATATTCCTTAAAGTACGAGGATGGTTCTTATGTAGAGAAAACGTAAACATGTACCACGGGCGAAGCCGGGGCGGACCGCTAGTTATCTATATAAAAAACTACCTTCACTTATTCTGTACCTTCACTTTCTCGATATATCTACCTTGACCGAGCTTATGTCGGCCAAACTAGAAAAGTGGGTCAGTACTAATAATTTAATATAAATAATTAATCATATCATCGTTTATATTCGTTACCATAATATATTTAAGTAGTTAAAATTGGAGTTCAGATTAAAAGTAAAAGCCTCTAAGCTTATAGATGTTGTTGTCTGCCTGGATTAATATTTTTTTTCATAAATCTATAGCTTAGTTTTTACTTTATTCATTACACACAAAAAATGAATACTACTTATTAGTACTAAATAATTGGAAACTTATAACATAATATATTTTAACCATAGGTAGATAAATTATTATGTCAGAGCAATTCCATAGAGCGATTTTTGTTGAAAGCTCTGATGCTACAATTATCGTTATTTTATGTTAACTTATTTTCATAAAACTTTATCAAATTAAACATACACCGAAAGTATTAAAAGTTAGGTATTATCGAGGAAGCTGCCATAGGCAAAATAACATCACGCTATGATTGATAGAGCAGAAGAAAAGGAAATACAGGTAAAAAACTTTAGGGGTGAAACCGCGGGCCACATCTACTTTGATAGATTTGATTTGATTTGATTGTATATTCATACAATAAAATATAATATAATATAGGTGATGGGTAATATAATTAATTCCACACGGAACACTCAACTGATCCTGCGAGGAAACCACTATGACTTTAGTAAACAGCCAAACAAATTACTCATTGCTGACTTTCACGCGTGTAGTGTAAGAGCTTGTGATATTTTATAACGATACTTTTATTTATGCGATTTTAATCAATATTGATAGAAATGAATATGTGTAAACGAAAATGTTTATTCGAAATCTGAAATGACAAATCTATTTTAATGAAGATAAACCAGCGTCTATAATTCATTCGTAATAAGCTAATGTAATAATAACTTTGTAATATGCAGTTCCCAGCGTTGTTATTTAATTTTTGCGTTTGCTCATGGTTTTGATCGTATTTATTTTAACTAAGTACCCAGATAATTTAAAATTTAAATAGCACAGATTAGTCATAAAAAATATGTAAATATAAGGTTTAAAAACATAATTCATACTTTTGTCCGTTGCAGCGTCGATACACCATCGATATGTCATTGAAGTCATATAAGTTATACTACAAAATAATTAATGAAACGTTAAACACGTTACAAATTTATTTCTTCTTTTTTGTTGCAGTTGCAGAACAAGCACAGGAGCAGCTCGGCTATCCGAAACGTCAATTGTCACCACTGCCGATAAAGATATTGGTGGTGTCACATGTGCTTTGAATGTCGTTATTGTACTAATGAACATTATTAGAATTGGTTCTTAATAATTGTAACAACGCACTAACCAAAATAAAATTATTTAAATAACTTTATTGTTTTCTTAAGCAACTCCAACACTATATTATCTTTCGCTGACAGGGGAAATCCTCTGGATTGCCGCTAACAAAGTTTTGTATCTTCCGAACCTCCAAACCGATGGGAAGCAGCTCACCGCACCATATTAACGGCTTTTACGTATTGTATTGCTTTTTCGCAAAGTTTTAGCAGACAGTGACTATTTAATACAATTAGACTGTATAAGGTTGGTACGAAAATGTGGGGTTGTATTGGAGAATATTTTAAGAATTTATAACATCGCACAGTTTGAGTGGCCTATGTTTTAAGAGGTTCTAATAAATTGTATCTATTCATTACCTATTGTTTCTTAAAACATATCATTATTTTTAGATATCAAATCGATTTTTGCGTAGGTATGTACTGATCTTGGTAAATAAATGATTCTTCTTTTCTTTTGTACTGTATTTATATAAGAATTTTATGGTTTCAAAGCTTGTCTTATTAGAAGACAAGAATTTGTTCTGAGGCTTATTAATTTTGTAATAGGCAAAGCTTCGTCTTTATTAACAAACAGAATATTCTAATAATTGATGCTTGACGCTGTTTAACTAGCATAATTAATAAATGAAACTTTCTTTACACCGATAGATGGATACAATAACATAAACTTCCATTACGAAGATCATGAATATTTATGAACATTGTAGTTCGGTGTAAATAAGTTTAATAACAGTTGATTCAATAAGGTGAAAGTACTGAGTTTTAATAAGTGATACATTTTGAATAGGTACCTCGGCGTCTGACTAGAAATCAGATTCCCTCTGGGAGCGTAGGTTGGAATCCTACCGACTGCGGAACCTTTTTCTAAGAAAAAAAAATCAGATAGCTCTCGAAAATTTTCTATAACAAATATCTGATAATAATATGTCTGAATATGAATTTATGTTTGCGCTGGACATTATAATATTTTTATTTTTTACTACATATCAAGTTTTCAGATACAGGTTGCCTGTGGCCGTGCTTGCGCGTCTTAGTACATCTTACCACTTGTGACAACGAAAGACACGGTATCGGCTGCGCGAAAGGGGTCAAGGCCCATGATTTAGTCAAAACAAAACGTTAATCTACAAACAGGAATTCACCTTATCCTTTAGTGGGATATTGACGATAAATTAGGTAAAACCCTGTACACAAACTCTACATTACGTTCATATAATATCACTGAAAAAAAAAAAATCCAAAATAAAAAGCTTCGCAGTCGGTAGGATTCGATTTTCGAACCTACGCTCCCAGAGGGAATCTGATTTCTAGTCAGACGCCTTAACCGCTCGGCCACGACTGCTATACGTGTTGTTCAAAAAGAGTAAATTTATTTAAAACCATTCTCGATATATTACGTACTTTCACTTTTATTTGATCAGCTGTAGTAGTTAATTTGTTACTTTACGCGTTTGGCAATTTGCACCGTGCACAAATACAGGACAACATCTGTCGGGTCAACTAGTATTTTTGGAGATTCATAGCCAATTACATCTTTAATGGACCTGACGAATATTTTCGTACACAATTCGACATTTTATCTGGCAGATAAGCTGAACTGAACATTTCTTAATGTAATTTCTTAGTCTGTTTAGTACACTAAAATTACATTAAGAGCTGATAATATACTATTTATTCCTGACTACAGAGCCAGGATTATATGGCAGCAACTAATTGTAACAGACTTCTATTGTTTTTTCGCATTAAATACGATATTTTTAAAATGATCCCGATTCTTCGAAACACATCTTCCGCTCACCCAAATCGTCTTACCACGTACACAATTCCCATTTCTAATATGGCTAATACGGAAGTTCTTTAAGGAGATATTTAAAAAGCACACAGTAAGAGTAAAGGAGCTTAAAATGTTTGAACAGTGTTGGCTCAGCAACGGCAGGACTGTTTGTTCGTACATATGCCTGCATATTTCCTTTGAAACCATTTTTAAGCGATTTTAAAAGTAATTTTCCATATATTATTTTAACATTTTCTCCTGTTAGCTACTATTGTGGGGCTATTATGTTGTTTAGAGGTTGGGTTCTGGATATTTTTATATCATAGTTCCGGGTAATTTACCAAATGGTTGTGCAAATTGTGACAGAACTTTCAAGTTTCAATGAAAGATATCGCGTATAAAGAGTAACTACATATTCATTTTATTATCTAAAGTAGGCATCATATTTTACTAAAACCTTTGTTATATTCAGGCATTTAATGTGAACAAAGCCGCGGGATCTAACTAGTATAAAATATAAAGAAATATCTTTTTTTTTTCAATGTCTTTCACAAGAACCAGGAATATATTGATTTTATTCATTTCTTAGCTATGGAATTGCATTCTAATTAATTGAAATAAGAATAACTACGTTGTAATACTGCATCCAATACTTGGAACTAAACTGGCGTAGCTTTTGCTTCTAATAGAAAAATTACAGGGATTACAAAAGCGTCAATAAATGAATTCATTCCTAGTTCACGGGAAAGTGTATTTTTGCCACTAATTAACCCCTAAAGGAGGGAATCTAGATTCACGAACGAATTATAAAACCCTTTGTCTCACCGCCTTTGTTCGGGCTGCGAGTTTTCTTTTTGTCAAAGGTATCTTCAGTGTAGGGGCTTTTCATTCCCAATGGTCTTTATGTATGAGCGGTGTTTATACGAAACGGAATATTGTGTCAGCATTAGAATAGTTAGAACTTTACAAGATCAAAGAAACAAGCATTAGAAGCATATTACATAGAAGCAATTAAGAATCAAAAATCAAGAAGCAAAAAAGAACTATCACCTAATTAATAGCATATAAGTTGTTGGCAGCATATTCAATTCTGGAAAAATAAGGGCTTCACACACTTGGTATCTGAAATGAATTTTATACAGATTTTATCAACTGCTTTTCTGTGATAGAGTAATAAACATCCATTCATCCTTACAAATTTTCACCGTTATACCTAATATAAGTAAGATTAATAATAATTAATCACTTGGTTTATATTATGGTACATTGATATGTGTCGCGTGGTTTTACCCACGAACGAAATTACTAAAATTTATTTCAATATGGATTATGGAATGTGTTATTATGGCAAATGTAATGGGATATAGAAGAGTGACCAAGAAAAGCTAATGTGATATTGAAGACCTACCTACCAAGATAAACAATCAAAACCTAGATTTTGCTTAAAAGAGCATCAACATCCATCTTTACTATAATATGTATGTCACGTTTATAATTATTATGAGTTGGTTAAATCTACGACTAAATTGTATGGATACAATATAGTATATTGATATGGTTCTGTCATCGAAATTCGACTTTCTCCTTTGCAACTGATAATTAATTTGTTGCCAAGCACGGAAGATTTAACACAATGTGTGGTAATCTTAAAAATAGCGCTGATAAAAAGCTCTAACTATTACGGTGCAAATACACCAAACACGCGAATGCTCATTCTAACCCCACTATGTCAAATTATTTTAGTGTAAACATGTGGAGCATTCTTTCGTTGTTCTTAGTGCGTTTGAAAAGATTCTATGCAATGTTCTAATACTGAATAACAATGAATACGAGCTTTCGTTTACACTTAAAGAACACGAAAGAATGCTCTTGCTCTAGCTCTATGTTTGTTTGATGTAAATGCACCCTTAGATACAAAATATAATTTATTTTATTACCTACTAGCAGTCCGCCCCGGCTTCGCCCGTGGTACATATTTACGTTTTCTCTACGTAAGAACCATCCTCGTACTTCAAGGAATATAATAAAAAAAGAATTATCGAAATCGGTTCAGCCGTTCTCGAGTTATGCGCTTACCAACACATTTTGCGATTCATTTTTATATATAAGAAGATATAGTAAGCAAGCTTTGTAACTCAGGCTCTATTTCGTAAATTTTGTATGAGCAGTCGTGGCCGAGCGGTTAAGGCGTCTGACTAGAAATCAGATTCCCTCTGGGAGCGTAGGTTCGAATCCTACCGACTGCGAATTCTTTTTATTTTTAAAATTAAAGACATGTTCACATACACAATTATAGATGAGACACATTACAATATTAATTAGTGATTTTTTTTTTTCATATTATATCTTTTCTAAAATTTAATTCAAACGTGTTGAGGGATTTGAGTATGATATATTTATTTAGTAATCTGTGGTATAACTTATTTCAATTTTCTGACCGTTTTCCTTCTTCAGACATGGGTCTCCACAGACTAAAAGAAATTAAGCCATAATTCTAGAACAATCTAGAACAAAAAGCAGCAGAAGTAGTAGAAAATATAAGCATTTTTCAAGATATCAAATATCATATTTGCGATAAAATACAAAAGTAAGAAACCCACCTAACATACTTGAAAAAGGAAAATAAAGGTGTACACACATTGCATATAACTCAACAATCAGGGTCTGCTCGTTAGGCCATAATTCGATCACAGCCCGTTCACTAATCACGTTCATTTACATACAAGTCATTTGTTTTGCGGCTCCCAATATGAACGATTGTTCGTGTGGACGTGGCTTTAGGTTTTCATTTTAGTGAATAATATAGGGAGGTATTTGGGAAGTTTAGGAATAATAATATTTATAGTACCTACCTTGAGAGTCTTTAGTTGTAGTAGCAACACAAAATATTATAGTATCAGTGATACCCGGGTTTAAATTGAATTAAAAAATGTTGGGGTGTGTGGTTTTTGTTTGCATTTTTTAAATTAAATACTGAATATACGAGAAATGTCTGAAGAATATTGTAGAGTTTAATTAACATGAATTTTATTCATATCTTATACTGGTTCGTTTTAATTATTGTTGCCGCTTAACAGCGCTATCATTGCAATTAAAACTGAAGAAAATGTATCCTAAATCAAAGGAACATTTCAAGACAAGAACAACCCGCAAGTGTGAACAACACCTTACATTTATTCAGCCTTTACCAGTGATGTGAATGAAACTTACTGATTAATCATACTGTAAACTATTGTGTAGATAAGTTTGGTCAATAGTAGCGATGATTACGGGCCTTTGTTTATTTCACTAATAACTATTGAATGCAAATCGTTTGCCAAAAGTAAATACGAAATGCGAGTAAATTTAGTTGATTAGTAATGGTGGAATTTTTTAAATTGTTTTGAATAATTTATGAAAATATAATGTAAATTTTTAATTTTTATATTGACTAAAATTTAAATAAAAAAGCGTTAAAAAACTTTGCATTATCATCAGGTAGTTTTGTAATTTGTAGTTTTTAATAATCACTACATAGTACAAAGTCACTTTCTCTGTCCCTGTCCCTTTGCAAACTACGCAACGGATTTTGATGCGGTTTTTTTTAGATAGAGTGATTCAAGAGGAAGGTTTTAGTATATAATTTATAAGGTTTTAGTCAAAGCGGGCGAAGCCGCGGGCGGTAAGCTAGTTTATACTATTAGGTAGAAGTAAGAGTGTGATTGTTATGAAGCTAGTCTAGCTTAGTAGGTAGGTATAGGTAGGTATAACATTTTACTAAAAAAATGTTTTTTAAATGTAAATCTCGTTTCAATTTAGTAGAGACTCTGATTTCATGAGAATATCTATGTATGGGGAATAAAAAACTCATAATACATCTGAAATCAAATAACTGGACATTGGACAATGCAGTCAAATTTTTTATAAGAAATAAATGAATATAACAAATTGTACCTATAAAAACTCTCATTAATTTCAATTCTTTGATTTCAAACGTATATTGATTTAGGTACTATCATTTATCGAAAGATTCGCCATTTTTTATATTATTTCAGTACTTTCAGTAATGGTTCGTTACTTAAGTGATTGGAGGTGGTTTCAATTCAGAAACACTATATTTTTTAGTTTAATTCATAGTAAAATTAAATCAACAACTAGGTACGTATATTTTTCTCATTTTAATAACAGTGTTTAAATGATGGTTCTTTTTATTTAATAATGACGACCTTAGACAGAATTCAGTAAAAAGCATTTAGTACTATTCAATAACACGCTCGAAATTCCATGCGACTATTTTGTCACATACAAATTTTACAAGGCCATTGTTCCTCCTAAAAAATTTGAAAATATGTAAGTAATATAATATTTCAATTCTACTTTACAATAAGACAGCCAATAATAAATGCTGACTTTTAATATCCGAGATCGATAGACGCAAATTAGAAGCCAACAAGAGCATCCAATTCACATCAAAGCGAAAAACAACAAAAAAATATTCATTCCGAACTAAAAATGAAACAGACTAAGCTCCGAAGCTTGAACTCATTAACCCCTGCTATTTTATTTCACTTGCCGTAAAACTTTAAAACACCAATGAGAAGTTGGAAAAGAATTGCAGTAAAAGTAAAAGAGGGCGGGCGCTGTAAATTTCGCGCTTCAAAAAATGTTTAATTACTATACTATAAAATTTCATAAATAATTGTGAGTGTTAGAGCCGGGGTAAGTGTTTAAACGTTACGCTAATTGTTGATTAAATCGCTGATACTAATTGCGAACGCAAACGTATATTTTTTTTGAGTGTTAATTAATTTGTATTGAATTTCTGGGTCTTTAAATTATAATTTGTACGTACCTACATATGCAAGCAATTTGTTGTTCATTAAAATTTTAATACGATGACCTATTCAAATTTGAGACGCCTGCCAAAAAATTAAAGCAAAATCGCAAGACACTTCAGTCAGCCCCCGGAATCACAGACACAATAGAAAATATATTGTGTCGTGACCCGATCGGGCCGCTCGGTGGTCAAGGCAAGGTTAAAATTATGAATAATAATAATTAAGGGATGTTATTTGAAAAATTTAAATAAACACTATCAGTAAATATAATATATAACACTATAAACATTTGTATTTGACATTGTACATTTGGGACAGACGGAATTCTATAAATTGATATTTCCATTTTGTTAATTTGAAATTGCGTCGTTATGTTGATAATAATATGACAAAGCCACTTTCGTTGATGTTGTTATAGGATGAAAATACATTGCGTTATATAAAGGTGACCTACCAAAATAACATTGGAAAATTTTAGTGCGTAGAGGTCTAATGAGATTTTTTTACTTTTTGTGTACTTTAAAAATAGATACATTAATATAATATTGTCTCAGTCATGAATTAACTTACGAATTCACGAATTAATTCTCTGTTTCTGTTCAACATGATGTGTTATCTCCAATGTGAAAATTAATTCTAATTAATGTCATAGATTATGTAATTAAAGACGTGGCATATCCTTACTAATAATATTATTAATACGAAAATGTGTTTGTTTGTCTCTCTTTCACGTCGCAAGGGAGAGATTTTATGATATGATTTTGTGGCTGGAGATAGAGGGCTAGAGTGATATATTTGAGGTGGGAGATCTCATTCCCACAGGAATTTCCTTTAAACGGCGGGCGAAGCTGCAGATGTGACATGTGATTGCTGGGTTTTGTATCAGCAAATTTACTATAATACCTACGTATGTGTTTTCATCAGTGGAAGTTAGATATAGAGTCATATTTAAGTTTCGAAAGCGAAGTTTTATTAATTTTTTGCTCTTTTAAAAGTAGTGGTAGGATTTTGCGTATTTCGTTCGTTCGTTCGTTTCAGTCGTGGGACGTCCACTGCTGGACAAAGGCCTCCCTCAAGGATTTCCAGTACGACCGGTCACCGGCGGCCTGCATCCAGCGGCTCCCTGCCACTCGGACTAGGTCGTCTGTCCATTTGCGTATTTACTTGATAAAAATTAATATATCCAAACGCCATATTTATTTACGTAGATATTATTAAATATTTCATATTTCATAAAATATGTTAGTTTCTACTAAATACCTAAAGAACCGAAAACTTATGAAACCAAACAAACAACACATAGTTGAGCGAGAAGGCCTGACCTTTTCAATAACCACAAAATAAATGCCTCAAAAAGTTTTCCCTTAAAAACCTTGTAACAGCTGTAGATTTACACTGGACCAAAAACATTCCATCGTTTACAAGTAACTAACAAGCCGCATCTGCACTCATATTCTATTGCAACTCCATTATTTGAGTGGCAAGTTAATGAGACCTTTTGAAGTTCCCTTTTGTTTGAGTTTTAACGTTAGAATTAACTGCGTGCCGTCTCCCGCTAATTTGCTCCAAACGTACGCCAATTATTATGTTACGTTCGGCTTCCTTTGGGATTGTGGGCGTCGATCATTTCCTTCAAGATGCCTCTGTTTAATAGACGAGGGGTTGTATGGAATAGTCGGTGTGATAGACGTCCGATTGTGCATCGTTTTGGTAATGAATACTAAAACGTAATGTTTCTGGAGTAATGGGTAAGGATTGATTGCTGTGCTCCTTTGACTGTCATCAAAAATCTAACAAGTCTTTATAATTATATTGTCTATAATATAATACCCTCATGGGATGTACCAGAAGTGAGGACGTATAATATTATTATGATGATGATAAAATAAATGCAAATAAAAACTTCGTCGTTTTTAAATTCGAAATAATTAACAGACACATTAATAGCTACGCATTTTAAATTCATCTAAATAAAAAAAGAAGTAAGAACACAAAAATATGCATCTCCCTCCCTCTCTCTCTCTCTCTCTCTTTGTTACAGGGCTCATAGAAGTTGTAACTTTTATTATGCAACCACTAAATGCCTTACAAGGCTACAAGCTGTAATTTGTTCTCCTCCAGTATATTCAATTCGTTCGTATTGCGGACACTTAACAGTATATTTAAATAATTTATAACGAATGGCATAAAAAGGCTTCACAAGATTACACGTTTCCCGACGAATGTATTTAGTTCTGTGGGGATTATGTTGTGAAATCTAATTATTTATAAACGTTTTATTGGATATTGTTTCAGTAACACTTGGTATTAATTAGGTAAAATTGTCTGATTACGTTTTATCTATTTTGTGACTGTTTGGGTCTTGATTAGAACAATTAATAACATTATCATTATTATGACTATGATAATATTAATTAACAGCTGAAAAGTAGAGTAAGACAAACAACGTACTACCTGCTCTTTTCTACAAATATAGACTGCTCATACATTTATTGTCTACGAACAGGTACACATTTAATCTGCAGTTTTTCTTTAAATTTCCTGCCTACTCGTAATATATATCTAGTTTTAACTTACTTTACTATTTACGATAATATTCTAATACTTGTAGCTTGTGTGTGTTGTATGAAGTTCATGGATTTACGGCTGCTGCCCAAATTAATATCCCAGACATTTTCACGCGACAAACTCAAGGACAAACTGAATTCAAAAGATGCACGTTGCCATAGCAACCAATCCTTCAAAAATTAGTTCTCATCCAAGTTGAACCACAATCGAAGGATCAGGAACTTTAATTACTCCACATTAACCCTTGCCAATCCCGCTCGAGATAGTCAATTCTTTAAACTTCGGGAATGGTCTCACAATCCCGTCAATTAACTGGGTCTTACTGGAGGGTTGAGTCTCGATGCGAGTTGAATTGTTTTGGAAATATTGAATGTTTGTTCGTGCAAAAACACTCTGATTTGATAGCATTTAGTTATTGATATTGTAAGATTGTTAAAGTGTGGAAACAAAATGTATATGAAAGATCAAACTCCACGTTTTTAGATGATATGAAAAGGTATAGAAAAGATATATAGCACAGGGTAAGGAAAGGCAAACAAAAGTTATTTAAAAAAATATATAGACTTTTTATAACATTGTCATAACATTTCACTCTAACGAATGAATTTTAACAACGACGTCATTTTAATAATAAGTATCTACTTTCAATGTCCTTGTGGATTAAAACTGTGTTGTTTTAATCAATAGTTTTGTCATACACATAAATACTATTTGCATTTTTGCTCTTTGTGAATATTGCAACAATATCATTATTTGTCGACCTCATTTTTGAAGTGAATTGAATCGAATAATTTTATAAAATAAAATATGCGTTTTTACCACAGGTTTTTACTCTGAAGAATAAAATAATTCTTCCTCCGTGAAGGTTTTGCAACCCTACTAGTATTGTCATTTAATTGCCGTCTTTCGTTTTGTTGTGTCGTTTTGTATGTTTGTATGTGTTCTACAGTTCAATAGTGTTTCAATAGTGACTTCAGTATTAGTAGTATCCATTTAGGAATAAGTTCCAGTATTTGTAGAATCTACCTAGGATGGTAAATTTAAACTTTAATTGGAAATCCTATATGTCTGTTGTCTACAAAATGTAATTATAATAATAAGTTTCAATGAAATTTTGAAAAGCGTAATTGTTTTGAAATATAAATATGAAAGCTTGTAATTAATTGTAATATTATTCTTCAGCTCTAAAAATGTATTGAAAATTTAGGAAATATCAAGGGATTAAGATCAAAAAGATTAATTTAATTACGAAGTATTATTAGTATTAATCGCAGCCAAGCAAGTATTTTACATTGGATTTTAGTATTTTTAATTGCTATGCCCTACATGTTTTCATTATTTATTATACAGTTTGAAAGAAATACAGATAAAGATATAGAAGGTACAGTTTCTGTACTTTACTTTTAGATAAATTTTACGTAATAATATGGTTATATAATTATACTTACCATCAATATTTACCAGGATAACTATTTTCTCGGGCAACATAACACGTTTTTTTTTTTAATGTATTAGCGGGCAAACGAGCTGGCGCGTCACCGGATTAATGCGATGATTGGCGCCGCCCATATTCACCCACAAGACCTGTACGGTTGCAGGTGTGTTGCCGGCCTTTTAAGGAAGAGTACGCTCTCTTTTTGAAGTACACGTGGAATAAATATTCAGATCCATACATTATTATAATATACCTAATATGTTAACACTAGAGCGCACGCGCGGGGGACATAGGTCACCCAGTGTATTATATTGCTAAATATTTTTTTAAAGAATCGTGCTTGAGTGTTGTTGTCTCAAGTATTCCCCGACTACCAATCACCGGACATTTTAGCAGCGTGTCAGCTTCCTTGGTGCAACGAAGTGTACTCTGCGAAAATATAAAAGTACATGGGCGACGCATGTCCCTCGCGCGAGCGTTCTAGGAAGTTTTTGAAATCATACAATTACGAGTGAAAATCAAGTATACCGCTTTTATTTTTTACTGCTCTTATGATCAATTTATACTTTTAAGAAATTATTAATATATGGGTAACTAAAATCGAAATAAAATACTCATATTCGAGTGCTAGGACATACTTATTTTTTATTGAAAATAAAATTTTATTGGATAAGAACAACTTATTCTTAAACTTCATAATTAGAAGATTATTTTTACCAAATTTGTAGTTTCCAAAGTAAAAAAAACTGATTGATCACAATAAGTAAAAAATTAGTTACTTTTCACAGAGGTTTATGTTTAGCTCATAATTTAAGTAAAATGAGAAAATATTGATATTTTTTTTGTTTCATCACTTAAAAATAAAGTTGATTCATAAATAAGTACTTCGTTTACTTTTTAAACTACGATTTTTATGAAAAAAACGTGCGTCGTATTGGGTGACATATGTAACCCACGCGTGCACTCAAGGAAAATTTTAGGCGCGAGCGCTCTAGTGTTAATATAATAATTTATAATCGTGACTACTACCCTGTGGCATAACGACATCCTAAAATGGCCGCCGGGTAGTAACCGCGCTATTGTACGGAATGAGTTCTTACATTAATTAATTGCTTCTTATATAATATTACGTTCATTGAATTTGGAATTAAGGGATTTTTGTTTGTTGTCATTATGAGAACGGATTGCTCGTAATTAAAATATCTTTTAATAAGGTTTTTGGGTAATATAAAAATATTTTCACTTAGTTTATAAAAATGGGAGACTGAAAATTTGTCCTCATGTGGAAATTATATCGTACTTGCGTTTGTTATTATGATTTTAGAGTTAAATCGTTACAAACAAATAAAAAATTATTCTAATATAAGTAAGTATAGAGTTCAGTAGAGTTTGTTCCATGATATTTAAATTTATCTTCACTTCAACTATGCTAGAAATGGAGTAGGAAAACATCGTGACGAAACCGGAATCAAATAGTTCGACAACATGTGACAGCTGCCAATCTGCACTTGGCCGACGTGCTAACCCGCACTTGGCCATTGTGGTGGATTATGGCCTGAACCCTCATAGGAAGCCTGTGTCCCTGCTGATGATGATATTGTCTACTATTTGCAAGAGATATAGAGTGAATATTATCATAAAATATTTCAGACTAGCTTTCCGCCCGCGGCTTCGCCCGCGTTTTCAGAGAAAAACCCGTTCCCGTAGGATTTCCGGGATAAAACCTATCCTATGTCCTTTCTCGGGTATCAAAATATCTCTATACCAAATTTCATGCAAATAGGTTCAGTAGTTCAGGCGTGATTGAGTAACAGACAGACAGACAGAGTTACTTTCGCATTTATAATATTAGTATGGATTTCACAATTGCGGACGAACCCGCGAGTAAAATCAAGTATTATTATATATTTCATGTGTTTTTTTGATGTATAACCTATAATCTTGTAAAGTTTCATTCAAATCCGTCCAGTAGTTTTTACGTGAAAGAGTCATACATGCATACTTACAAACTTTCGCGTTTATAATATTCGTGTGATTGGCGTTATAAAGCTATTCCTAATCGTGATTTATCAAATACGGCTTAACACAAGTCGAAGTAAGCCGTAAAAATATAAGTTTGCCGATGTGTTGTGATATGCGTAGAAGTTGTAGATCTTTGTGAGCGCTATGCAGTCGGCATTTTACAAGTTTGTGAAGTTGTTGGAGTTCTCCGATTTATTGGCTCCGAGGTGAGGTAGGGTGAGGATGAGGTTATCACTAGTTTTTACCCGCGGCTTCACCTGCAGGGCTAAAGGAAATTCAGCGTGAGATGTCTCAAAAAGTTGTTAATATCCATAGAAAGTGTTTTAGCCTCTTAACTGTCTCTAGAATATCTCTTATATATAAAATTCTCGTGTCACAATGTTAGTCTGCATACTCCTCCGAAACGGGTGGACCGATTCTCATGAAATTTTCTGTGCATATCGGGTAAGTCTGAGAATCGGCCAACATCTATTTTTCATATGTACCACGGGCGAAGCCGGGGCGGACCGCTAGTATAAATATATTATCATAAAATACTTTCGTAACGATGTGAAAGAAAGACAAATAAACAATCACTATCGCACAAATTGTTCAAATGAAAATTCACTTGCCATGACCGGGAATTAAAACTATATTATTAACACCGGCTTCGCCCGTGGTACATACATAGCACTCAGGGATCACATAGATATCCAACGGTGATTTTTTTAATCAGTCTATAGGTTCTTAGATTATTGCGTTTAAACAAACAAACTCTTCAGCTCTATATTATTATACGTATAAATAGTAGGTACATACTTGTTTCGCCAGAACGGCTGTACCCATAAATCATGGTCACGCTACTCTGAAGAGGTGTGTAGCTACAAATCATACAACCCCGCCTCTGTCAAGTACGTGGGTTATTAGAAATATCTTTTAGTAAATATAAAATAATATACAATTGCATATGGAAATCCTTAGTCTATAGCAAATCCTTTCGCTAAGAATTCAAATGGAATAAAAAGTATACCGTATAAATAGTGGTACACGTTAAGTGTACCAAGTTTTATCCAAATTAGTACAGCCATTTTACTAACGCTCATTTCATAAATATATTACAGTATAGATTGTGACCTAAAATGTGAAAGTAACTCTACATAGAGTACCTATTAATTACGCTTTAAGTGATCTTTTGTGCTAATTTTAAAATATTGATAGATTAAATCAGGACAAGCTAGTTTTTTCCTAAAGAACTTCGTCTAGGAAATACTCAATGTAAATTTGTATGGAACGGCCATCGCGCGATAACGAGATGTGCACGCAAGCGGAGCGGGGGCGGAAAGCTAGTTTATTACACGTACTACAACGTCATGCACCTTTATAAAGAGGTTGTCAGATATTCGCTGCTGTTAACAAAATTTTTGATATGTTTATTAGAGGTTTAAAAAAAAGTATAAAACATATTACAGATTTTGTTGTATGCGCTATATATTGAAAATATTAGCAGGCTCTCGTATATTATAATAATTATAAGTAAAAATTAAACTTTTACATACTTCGTGGAGGAGTCTTTTTTATGATAGGTACCAGAATATAGAAGAACATAAATAGCGACGATACTCATATATTCTAATACTGCTTTATTTTATTTCTATCCAACGACAAACAATTTATTTTTCAAATCAATCGATTTTTTTATGAATACTTTCACGTGATATTTGTTTATGAAAAGTATTGAGATATAACTTCTAATCAATTATAAAACCGTGCTAGCCTAGAACATTCGCACGTACACGAAGATCAATCAAACAACTCTAATAAATGTTATTTACGTCCATAAATATTGACTTCATTTGAAAGCTTTCAAAGGCCTGAGCCCGAGCACTCCGTCAGGCCGCCTCCCGCCGTCCATCAGGCGTTATCGAAATGGCAACTATCAGTCGCGACTTGCTGCGCAATTTGTTTCCCGATGCCGCCGAATATGGTCAGGATTTTGTATCTTTGTTTTGACTTTTGAGTCGTGTTTGACGTGAGGTACTACCGGTGCCGAGCCCACGTGTCCGAAGTGAAACCTATAGTGAGCTTGTTCGTATGGAATACGATGAAAAGATGTTAATTAAATATTAAATATTAAATATTAATTAAATATTATATTATAAAGGCGAAAGTTTGTACTTAAGGATGTATGGATGTATGGATGTATGGATGTTTGTTACTCTTTCACGTAAAAACTACTGAACCGATTACAATGAAATTTAGCACACATATAGAGGGTAACTTGGATTAACACATAGGATAGTTTTTATCCCGGAAATCCCACGGGAACGGGAATGCGGGTTTTCCTTTGCAAACGCGGGCGAAGCCGCGGTCGGAAATCTAGTGTTAAATAAATATGACTTTTGATGTTAAATATTATGTTTACATTTTATCTATAAATTCTACTTAATACGTTGTAGTTAAATAGTTCGCTTGCATAATAATATTATATCAATAACATTATTTTGCACACACTGCATCACTCGCTTGATTCTCAGAAAAAGACGCTTATGTAATAGATAATCTAGACTATGTGTCACATTAATTCTGAGTCAGAGTTTGATAACCACTTTTACATAATAACAAAGGGTGTATGCCGTGCACACGTGTCCGAAGTGAAACTTCTTTGGAAAGATTCAAAGATACCAAAATCGTCGCATCACTTCATAACGTGACGGTATTGCCATGACCTTGGAATTTTACTCTCAAAGCGCCTGAAAAAATTTCACTCCAATAAAATAATAAACGTGGGCAAAAATACGTTGTTGTTATGACATTTAAAATATGTTATGACATTTCAAAGATGCTTCTAGAAGAAGTCTAATAATTTAATAAATAAATGTTTGACATTTATCTGTGGAAATATTAAACTGGTTAGATATGGATTAATTTATACATACCTATAGATATACTAATTTATGTTCTAGTAGTTATGTAAGTATAGTAACAACACAAAACTCAAGCGAAGCCGGAGGCACGCTATTGTTATAAAATCATGAGAAATATCAATGCAAGTTAACAAGAGGCTTGATTGCAGCAATTTTAATAAATTGCCCTCATTCTAGATTGAATTCTGATGAAGTCGCGTATGTAGGTACGTTGACTTTACAATTATTGGAAATTTCTTATTCATTCATATTTTTTAAAGAATACTGTGTATATCTGACTTGACTGACCGGTTGGCTTGGTTGGTGGTGGCCCTGCCTTCCAAGTCAGAGGTCGTGGGTTCGATTCCCACCCGGGGCAAATATTTGTGTGATGAACATAGATGTTTGCTCTGTGTCTGGGTGTTAATTATCTATATAAGTATTTATTTAAAAATTATATACATATAATTATGTATGTTTATCAGCCATCTGGTTTCCATAACACAAGCGAAAGCTTAGTATGGGATCAGATCGTGCCGTGTGTGAAAAAAGTCCTGAAATATTTATTTATCTTTATAATCTTACATTGTCATTTCATCACCAGTCAGTTACATAATGACATTTGATGTACCTTTTTACCTAATTTGGGAACTGTAAGCGACTCTATTCCTACAAAATGTAAAAAAAAGAGATCAAAATAATGTTTTTACATAATATACTTACTTGTGCATATTTTTACACTATAACATTTCACACCACGTTAAATGATTCCTTTATTCACCACTATGTGTTCAAAAACTCCCATGTTAAACAACAAAACACCACAGTACAACAAAAAGTGCAGTTTAGCAAGTATTTTCTGTTAGGGCAACATTCCCGCGGCGAAACTTTAATATGTGTCGCATGGAGCGGATTGAATTAGGATTCCCATCTCATTTCCAACTTAGCGCTAAGAATCGCCCTATTTTCCGCCTCAAATGAAACTGTCCGGTTAATAAGGTTGGCTGCACAATGGGTTAAATGTAAATATATTATAAACTTTGAAATGAGAAGTGAAAATACATTGCACATTTGGATGTTTCAATTGCAAATTCATAATAGATTTAGAAAGTACGTCTAGTATACATAATGTGTTTGCAGTTGATAAAAGGTAAGCTAAAATAAATAATGATAAATATTACTAACACAAAAAGCATCCTTTTGTTTCATCAGATGGTCAGAATTGGGAAACGTTCACTATTACGTAATCGAAATAATTCTTACATTCTTGCCACCATTCTGCTATATGTTTTAAAGCTATACATACTGTAAATGATACCACAGAACGGTCGATAGGAAATTTAAGCCATTACGCATACTACGTTGTCTTTAGCACATTATCTCTGTGCGTCACCAGCCTAATCGTAAGCCATGTAAAACTTTTGATTTGTGGAGCCACTTCTGACGGAACCTGCGCTATGCATTCACTAAGATGTATTAGCTAGAGTTTTAGCCTGTTATATTTGTTTTGTAGTTATACAAAGACACACATATCCTGTTAATGTTTCATAAAGTACTCCATTGTACTTGAGACTCGAGTGATTAAATAGGGAAGGTATGATGATCGTGTTTAATATTCTTACTCGTACCAAGGGAAGGTTGTGGCTATGTCCCTATGTATGCTTAAATCTTTAAAACTACGGAACGGATTTTGATGTGATTTTTTAATAGATAGAGTGGTTTTCGAGGAAGGTTTTGGTAGATAATTTGTTAGGTTTGAGATGAAGCGGGCGAAATCGTGGGCGGTAAACTAGTTTATAGATAAGATTTAAATAATAATATCTTATCATCATGTCACATTCGAACAAGCTCACTAAAAATTGTAATAGTTTAAACTACATCCAAACACAAAGCCATTATATAAACGCAAGTTCACATACAGGAAATCCCTTCCACGATGTGAACACAGCCTTGTGGCGTTTGCAAATTGGGCGAGGCGACAGACTACCTTTATCGCGTCTCTCAGTTTATTAGTCTCGAAAGCCGGCTAACAATGGCGACTATCGCCATGGTCAGTGAAAAGCCATCTTTGTATTGTGATTTGGATGAATAGGGGAATGTTTAATTTATTTATATGAATCAGAAATGTGCACGCATGAGTGAATGACAGCTTCCGAATGAGTGCGTTATGTTTGTATAAATGAAAATGATTAGAAAAGATTAATAACTTGTATTGTAAATTTAAAAAAATGTGAGGCGCTGAGGCGCGCTAATATTAACCGCAAATGTTACTTATTTATTAAATTAAGCTCAGTTAAGTATTTAATATTATGTATATAACACGAAAATGTAGAGCCATTATGTAAAAATTCTAATGAAATTTTCAAGTTTAAAAATCCCGACTAGAACACAGTATTCGATCTATTAAAATACATATCAAGCACTACTTAACATGTTCTTAATTCCATATGTTATATTTACATCGATACAATACAAGAAACACCAGCGTGTACCGCGCAAATTGGGCGCCGACAGAACCAGCTTTAGTCTCACTTTATTAGACTTGCTCTGCACCTAAATGTTAACAAACTGTCTCTGGAGTTGTTTGAATAACAGAACTCTTTTAGCGAACGTTGTACTGTTTGTGATGATTTCATTCTGTTCCGAGATTGTGTGGAAATGCAGTGTGAGGAATACATTGAGATTTTTAGTAGAATATTATTAATTTGTGTGTGTATGGGTAATTCTAGGTGGAACTGCAAACAGATATATATATACCTACCTACTTAAAAACTCATATTTGATGGTATATACGCTAAAGTCTGAATCATAGATAACTAAATAGTTATCTACTAATATACAACGAGATTTAATTTTTGTTGGACCTCTATTTCGATATATCAATTCTAATGTGTATTTAAAAGTTTGATTGACTTCATTTAAAATTAAAATTGTTTTTGGGAAAAATATAAATGACAGTAGTTACAATTATTACAAGCTACTACATTATCCTACATGCTTATTATAATGGTGTGCAAAAAGATATAAGTACTTTATGTTCATGTAATATTTTAATCGTTTAATCTTCTTTAAGCCGTTCCAGGTTTTTGCACTCATGACCGGACTCCTGGTTAACAAATCCCAATGTATTAACAATGTATATTTGATGAATATGAAGAAATTTTTAATTACTCCTTTCATAATATATTATACTGTTTTAAAAGGCAAATTAAATTGGATGGAAGGGTAAATTAAACGTATGAGAAATACGAATAGATATGAATTCACATCATCACCATCATCAGCCCATATACGTTCCCAATGCTGGGACACGGGCCTCTTATGAGGGTACAGGCCATAATCCACCACGCTGGCCAAGTGCAGGTTGGCAGATGTCACCGTTTGAGCAGTGGTGATGTTATGAAGATGCAACAAGAAAATAACATAATTATAAGTACTAATTTGTATCAAAAATATTAAAGGAGAGAACATAGACCTATGCAATTGCATAGAATATCTACCATTATAATATATAATAATATAAATATAATGTATAACCAAATTTCGCAGATTTGTAGTACATCTCTAAGGTCATTGACCTCCAATAAGATATCTATAAAACAATGTAAGACAAGTTTATCAGAGGGTTCCTATTAGCACAGAATGAAATTGGTTCACGTTAACTTTGCTGCCGTGAGCAATTCTTACAATCCTTACCTTGCGATTGCAACTTTTCTCAAATTAACGCATTTGGACGTTTTATATTACATTGGGATTAAGACTTCAATTAGTATAGAAAAAAGGATCGGGTAACTTTTCGAGGTATCAGTATAAAGGTTAAAATCGATCAGTGAAACAGATGTATAATGTATCTGCCCCTTAACCCCTAGGGGACATTGGACTTATTTACCAAGTCAATACCATCATTCATATCAATTTTCCCTAAAATATTCTAAAATATGAAAGAAATCAAGAAAATTGTGTATCCGATAAAGCGTTCACGATCGAGATTAAAGAATTCCGGAATATCGTGAGGAATGAATGAAATATTATCTATTTGGATCGCGGCGTTGGCCGGTTTATGTGCGCTGGGCGGGCCTGTGTAAGCATTGTGCAGCAGTGCCAGGGAGTAAGAAGATTGGAGGGAGACTTTTACATTATATATTGTTTTTTCAAAGGTTTACTATTTTTGTTGAATTTATCGTTTTCTTTAGTATGGCATTTAAATATTTTTACATAGTATTTTGGTATGATATTGTTGAAAAGGACTATTTACCATGTTTCCGCTCAACTTTCCCGTGTGGTTAAAGGAAATTCCCTTGGAAATGATTCAACGCGGTTAAAAGTAACACATTATGTTATAATTAAGCGTCATCTATAGCTCTAGCCTCCTGCTAATGGTAAAAATTGTACCTAACAAATAACATTTACTGATTGATCAACAAACGTTACTTCCTACATTTTATAAGAAATTCTAAAATAAACTACTCTACACTGTCTTGTTATAGCGCTATTTATAAATAACTTCGTTAAGACAGTTAAGAACAACACGTCAAGTGATCGTTTTTCATAGAAACAACAATAATTGTTACGTAAATACATCAATACACCGATAACATTTACCTTCAATCTCGGATACGGTATATCCCTCTGTTTACCATATGCCTTCTCCGAACAAACGTTATTTTCGTAGTTCCGCGTGCCACTCTGGTAAGCGATAGCCCCTTAGCCCGACCGCTTTTCATTGCAGGTGCATCACAAATCCATCCTAACACTATAAATATGTCAGACGCTGCACAACTTTATAAGTTTACGCTTGTTTGCCTTTGGAATCGAATTTCAATATTATTCCTTCGATATTTCTTTGAGGAACGTGTAGTATTGGGTTACGTGATTAGACGGTTTGGAAATACGCTATTGCAGATCTTTCCATTATTGTTCAGAAGTAATGATAAGAAAAGCAAATGAAAAATTTCAAATGATTATATGGAATCAACTACAAACTACAATTATAATCTGGCACAGTCAAGTGAAACAGACAATATAATCTACATAGAAAATTGTCTCTTGAAATAATAATTATTATCACTACTCTCTGTTTGTCTGTTCGCTATAAACTCAAAAACTACTGCACCGATTTTCATTTTCTTTTTAATAATGGATAGCGTGATTATCGAGGTCGGATTAAGATGGTAGAATCTTGTTATTTAAAATTGTTCACATTCAAAATATATGGCAAATCTTATCGTTGTTGAGTCGTTTGTTAGGATTTACCTACCTATATCTTGCGAACCCACATTTGAAACAAACGCCCTGTATAATATTAAGAGGTACACATACTTCCTCTATAGATTCAAAGCTTCTCAGTCTCTAAACTAACAATATACGTAAGATTATCTGATTCTGATGATAAAACTTCCCCATTGTTCGCACAGACAAGCTCCACACAGGTATCATAGTTCGGAACAATACATGTCTATTTTACAGACTCTGATGCATGATCAATATGTTTGGTAGTTTTAATGGTGTTTATAGGTAGGTTACAGAGTGTTAGAGGTGTAGACTTTCTCTTTTGTAAATATTTTTGAAGTAAAACTTTAGGCGCGTTGAGAGTATCTCAGAGTGATGATTATCTCAGGGTTTAAAATTATGAGGAGGGTTCTAGTGGTGGGCCTGGAAACGGGCATCTGCTGGGCGGGACACGCGGTAGAGTCGTAACCGTTCCCGCAGTTCCGTCCAAAGCAGCGCGATGGAACAGAGTGGGGTTTTAGTCGGTAGAAATCTGACATAACCACGGCGCCGTCCCCGGGAGCCGGGGGTATCTAAGAAGATTTCCCCACTATAAAAAAAGGGTTTAAAATTATTAGAAATTAATAAAACAATGAATATGAGAGTGATAGAATAATAAATTCTTCCAAGTTTACACTTAGGTACATCTTGAGCGCAACTACAACGAAATGAGGTATCTAATCTTTGAACAAAATATAACACTCTTAATTCCCCATGCTAAAAGTACGAGATTTATATTCATACAAGCGGAACAAAGTTATTTTCAATAATTACGAGTTATTTTCACTGAAGCGACTTAATCGTCTCAGCGGAATATTTCAAAAGAATATTTCATCACGTAATATAATTCCTTGATTAAAAACTTTCCGTTACATTTAAAGTATTTAAATTGCAGATCGGATACGCGTTCGTAGCGTTTTCCCTAAGAAGTTTTAATAAAACTGCATAATCCTTTTAAAATTACGCTCGCCACAGAGGCGATAAATGGTTATGGAGTTCTTCCAATAGCCGCTGAATCACGCTTAAGATATTTTTCCGTGGTTTTATTGATAAATCTGCTTTATAGTAAGTCGTGGAAAAAGTCATTTATAAGACGTACTTAATAATTTCTTAATCGGATGACAATGATATATTATGTACATTATGGTTTATAATAATAATATAATAGGTACTTATACAAGCTTGTTCATAAGTAATGTCTAGAATGTAGATATATGTGTGACATATTAATAATTTTAATGGTTAATAAAAATAATAATTGAGAAGTGTTAGAGTTCTAACAGACGAACGGCATGTTGTGAACGGCAGAGGCTACTTCAGCCGCCGCCACATGTCTACGGCAGTCCACGGCGCGAGTCGATATGTCGACGGCTGCCGTCGCTCGAACGTCCGTGAAGTAGCCTCTGCCGCTCGCAACTTGCCGTTCGTCTGTTAGAACGCTTAGTTGATGGAAATTATGAGAATGATGGTTCAAAGCATGAATCCAAATATTATAGTACTAATTATTTAATGAATTATTGTGCGTAGATAATAAAATTCATATCCCTCGAAGAAGAACTATTTCAATGCAATGTATTAAGTATAAAACTTTGTAAAACATTAAAAAATTCATCAAAGGATGCTAAGAGATGTGATAAAAATTTGTGTTAATTTCCTGCGAAACCTTTTAGTCTCCGATTGACACTCGAAGGTGCGTGAGGTAGCTTTTAATACATAGAGATATAATAAATTTAAGATCTATTTTTATTAATTTTGCCTTTTTAAAGTCAGTAAGTAGACAAGGGTCTTTCTATAAATATAGAATACATATTTTATTTATTAAACATAAAAACAGGCGTATTTAACTCAAGCAATCATAAATAATCACGAATACGCTGTATTATAGTTTTGAAAAACTTAAAAGCAAATCCTTGTCGTCTATTAGGCCTAAAGCAACACATAAACTGAACGAGGATACATTTTAACTAGATAAACATCTACATAATTTCATGTACATTTTGTTCATCATTCTTCATATCTGTGTGTATTATTTTATTCTGAGCAGGTATTGAAACGCCTGCAGGCGTTGCTCCGGTTTTGACACGTCGGCGCTAAGCGGGCGCCTTTTATCAATATTTGTATCGACAACCCTCTACCTACTGAAATTAATGGCCATCCGAGCTGATATGCTTTGCATTTTTATGTGCTGTGTGTATTAGTTTTATTACTTGTTTTGAAAGAGTTTCGATATGGTGTTTATTTCTCTATTAAATAGAGAGAGTAGAGAGAGGTAGAAATAGCTTAAAATTAGCTTAAAATTGTAGGAGGTGATTTTTTTTGTATATTATTTTATTGTTAGGTATTTAATTTACTTATTCATAAATTAATAGAAATAATTATTACTTCACTGTTTTGACTTGATAGAGTAAGGTTAGTAGGTACAATTATTTACCTATACACTACACGGGGTAGGAATATTTACATAGCAAAGCCCTATATCTGTATGTTATTATAACGGACATAACCACGAAATAATTTCCAAACGCATATCAATTATAAAACCATACGCATTCATTGTTCAAATACGCAGTCTAGCGCAAATAATTTGCCTATCAATTATTATTATTACTATTGATATAAACATCATAAGATGGAGGGCTCTCAAACGGGAACGGACATGATTAATTACACTTCACTTAATTGATATCAACAGCGTATGACATTTGCTTGTAATTGTGTCAATATTATAGAGTGATTCATTAAATTAAACAGTGATAGCTGATATCATATTAATGTGCTTTTTAAGTGGGCAGGAGTAATTGGAGCTGCGTTAAGGGTTATTATTATTATTTAGCGTAGATTTAGCTATTGCATAGCTTTTATCTCAGACTTTGAGCGCGGCGACCGAATGTAAAAATTCTGTAACGAAAAAACCTAACACCCCCCACCCCTACCGGCACAGCGTTGCGATGCTATGCAATAGCTTTACCGCGCCAGTCCTCGAGTGCCACACGTATTTTTTTTTGTAATTTGGTTAATTTTATTTATGGATTGTGGAAGAAGAAGAATGTAATACTAATTTAGTTTAAACAAAGCAATCCCGAGCACTGCCCAGTTCAGTTACAGATTGGTCGAAAATAGAGATTTTCATGCAATAAAGAGATTGTTGTTTTGTAAGCATAACTAGAACTACTACTAGTAATATGAACTGTAAAATCATTCGTTCGCTCGAGTATCTGCCATCACAATTCACAGCGTTTGACGTATAAATTTTATAACAAAGACTCGAAAAAGCGGTCACAGATAACTCGCAAAAGAGTCATCAATCCGCAACTTCACCAGTATTCTTAATTATTTAATTCTAACGATCAACTCTGTTTTACTACCACAAACTTTCCTCCTTGTATCCAGTTTCTGAACTTTTCGGATTGTGTTATATTATAACTTGATTGTGAACTTTATTTGGAGCCAGATAATGTTTATTGATTTTAATCTTTTTGGGCGCTTTACCTCCCATTCGAGGAAGTTGAATTGTTATTGACTTATTAAAATGTTTTGTGTTCGGAGTATTGCATAAATACTGAGAACTCTAGAATCATAATTACATTGTTATTTAATTAATTTCATTTATATTCTATCTATATATATAAAAATGAAACCCGTTTCGCGCTGTCATGGCATTACGTGTGAACGGCTGAACCGATTTCGATAATTTTTTTTATTATATTCCTTGAAGTACGAGGATGGTTCTTATGTAGAAAAAACGTAAATATGTACCAGGGGCGAAGCCGGGGCGGACCGCTAGTAGATAATAATTTGCATACTGTTTTTCAATAACGGCTGATCATGCTGTACGTACCTTCTATAAGTAAAACAAATGTAACATATTCATATCATGTTTATCGTAAATACAGAATAATTATGTAACGAAAAGTCCTATGAACATAATATCAACATACAGAAGTTTTTTATTCCACTACATAAAATGCGTAGTTTAACATACCGGAGTTTTATGATAATGTAATCTATAAATTCATGCGACACAAAGACATCAATCTACCCAAAATGTGACCCTCTCCCAAATATATGATTTTCTATTTCTATACATTTTCCCCAATCGAATCAAAAATTGTGTTCCGAAAATGTATGCGTTATTGAACTAATGTAATAAAATGATATCGATATGATGGTAAATGTACTCGCCGAATTTGATAGCTGTGTGCTTTAGGCTATATGATTCAGCTAATAGGAGCTCTCGCACTTAGCAGTATTATCGGCTGCTATTACGTGTTATTTTATGAAGTTAGCTCTCGTACTTGTATTAGACGCTTCGTTTTGATTTAACCGAACATTTTTGTGGTGAGATCGCATTGGTAGATAAGACATACCATTTTTAATGTGTTAATATCTGTATCCTGTTCTTTTGTTTTCATTCTTAAATTTCTTATAGAAGAGGAAATCGTTTTATCATTATGTATTGAAGATTCATTATATGTATAATAGCTGCTCCGCGCGGTTTCACTCCCGTGGCTCCACTCCTGTTGGCCGTAGCGTAAAGATATATAGCCTATAACCTTCCTCGATAAATGGGCTATCTAACACCGAAATAATTTTTCAAATTGGACTAGTAGTTCCCGAGATTAGCGCGTTCAAACAAACAAACTCTTCAGCTTCATAATATTAGTATAGATTTAAATAAAACTATAAGAAACTAGCGGTCCGCCCCGGCTTCGCCCGTGGTACATATTTACGTTTTCTCTACATAAAAACCATCCTCGTACTTCAAGGAATATAATAAGATACCATTTCAGTACAGTAAAATAAAATTAATTACCTTCTTATGTTACTTTATTAGTTTTTAATGTTTTAGTTTTTGCTGCGAAGTGAAAGTCATCGTCATCAAGCTTTATTTGGAATTTACTTAGTACTGATGCTAACAGTTTTTCATACGCGACATGTCTGCGTCTGGTAGCTTGAAATAAATTGGAGTGACAGAGCAGATTTCAGTCCTTTTGAAGTTTTGTTTTTATGTGAAACTTCTTTAGGCGCGTTGAGAGTAAAATTGTAAGGTCACGTCATGGCAATACCGTCACGTCATAGAGTAAGGCAACGATTTTGTCATCTTTCAATCTTGCCAAAAAAGTCTCACTTCTGACACTTGCTTGGCACACAGGCTCTTTCTTTTTCTGGAAACTATAGTTTATAACGCGAACTTATAAAAATGCAAAGAAAATGATAATGAACGTTTATTCGTTTGTCTATTCTCTAAAAAAACCTTAATGAGGGTAGTTGCATTTAATTTATTGCTATTTTGGTAATAGGTCCTTGTAACGATTACAGTTTAAGGGTTATTGTCACCCACAGCGATTGTCTTTTCCCTGCTTTAGAAATGATTTTCATTTAAATATTTTATAGCAAGCCTTTAGGCTTTGAAGCTATACGATGCTACATTTTTACGAGTTCAGGGTTTATTATAAAATATTAATGTTGAACATAAACGTTTTAACTTGATAATTTTTACAAGGCATTGTTATAAAATGCTTAATTTTATTGATCATAACTGGCACTAATTTTTGAAGAAATTACTACCAAAGTTGGGTTCAGTCTAATTAGCATTTTGGCGTAATTTAATTAAACTTTATTATGAGTTACATTTTTATCAGAATTGCTTTTGCTTTCATAGCAATATTAGGGAAACGTTACTTTTACTTGTATAGAATTGAGGAAGTCAAATTTCTAAAAAAATACTCAGAAAATTATACCATTCACAAAAAGGATAACGTTTTCAAAACGCGTTTTCCATCTTGGAGCAAAAACAAAAAGTAAGTTATTTGTTTCACTCTAAGAATATTCTCATTGAAAGGTTTCTGTTTGATTAAAACATTTTTCCTAAAGTTTTAACCGAAGTGGGTTTTCGAGACTCACGGGTGTTAAGTGTATGGAATGCTTCAGTTCCTTTCAAAGAAATTCTGAGACTTTTTCGTATATGTGAATGCGATGTTTTTTGGAATTTGGAAAATAGTCCGTTGAGTTCGGGCGTTAGACACATTGGGGAATGTGAAATACTTTGTAATAAGGCACTTCAAAGGGGTAAGGGCGAGCTTTTAAGAGCTGTATTAACATTGCTGGATTTGTTTACGTTTTAATGAGGAATATTTTAGTGTAAGATTTAGTTTGGTTCAAATTTTCGATGTAAATATTATTGCTCTTACACATTTTTATAGATATATAAGATTTTTTGTAATCTTAAACGTACATTTAAATAGACTAAATCAGTCTTAATTATAAGCCTTAAAATAACAATCATCAGGCGATATTACATCGAGATCACACCAGAATGTTCAACTATAAATATTGGTATACAGACAGAGTTTTATTTATTTATTATTTCAAAACATAGATAAAGTATGAGGGTAATTAAACTGGCATACTACTTATATTACGTGAAATGATGCTAATAACATAATTATTGGAAAAAAACAATCTTATCCATACAAGAGGACTATCACTTTTCATTATAGACATGGATACATAACATATTATTATGTTACGAAAAACAAACAATTCTTAGAAATCTAGAAGATTTTGCTGAATTATAACATTAGCCAATATTATATCAAAGTTATAACTGAAATTACATCCTCTTATCAGTAAGTCACTTATTTGAAATATAAGAAGTATGTGTGGGTATTATGTGTATACATTTAACACGAATAAAATAATTCCGTTGCAATTTTGTAAATAAGAGAAACATATTATCGCATTTATATATTATAACTAGCTGTGCCCTGCGATTTTACCCGCAATTCTCCGCTCCTATTAGTCTTCGCATGATGAAATATAGCCTTCTATCTAACACTGAAAGAATTTTTCAAATCGGACCAGTAGTTGCTGAGATTAGCGCGTTCAAACAAACTCTTCAGCTTTATAATATTAGTATAGATAAAGTTTAATAAGTATTGTTATAGCAAGAAAGAAAGTAGTGTATCCTACTATTTTTATATTAACTGAAATTAATGGATGGCTAAGATTGAAGTTTGGATATGAAATATAAAACTCACTGTGGCCAGAAAGTAGTTTTTGAATGGGATTGCATACCTACATTTAAAAGAATTAATGTTAGGCCTATAACTAGAAAAGGCATTCATACATTTAGAAATAATATTGATAATAAACTACCTGACCTGAATAATCAATCCTTTCATAAAAATCCTTGTGAAATGTTTACAAATCTTTTTAAGTTCATTCATAGTGAATATGAAAAAATATTTAAAATTAAATCTTTAACTATTACCAAGGATTTACCATTCAGCCAATGGGCAACTCCTAGTATACACAGATGCAGGAACGTTCTTTACGAGTTATATGGTATGAAACAATATAACAAAGACTTGTCGTTTCTTAGTTATGTTAGAAATTATTCAAAAACATTTAAAAAAGTTTGTTTCACTGCCAAGAGTTTGTATATCAGAGACAAAATACGCAACTCTGACAATAAAGTTAAAACGGTTTGGACAATTATTAATGGTGAATTGGGCAAAATCCGATCAAACGATAGTACCATAAAACTTGTCAACTCTGGTAGGGTCATTGACAAAAGTGCTGATGTTGCGCTTGCTTTTGAAGATTTCTTTAGTAGTGTCCCTGCTAGTTTAACTAAGAATTTAAATTCGTCTTCAGCGCTTGCAGAGTCTTTATTGAGGGATCACGTTGCTGAGTGTAACAAATTATTTGAATTGCGACACGTGACTGCTGATGAAATTGTTAAAACCTTTAAAACATTAAATTTAAAAAAAACCTGTGATCTCTGGGGTATGTCTGTAAATTTAGTAAATAATATCATAGAAAACATTGCCAATCAACTAGCGTTTATATTTAATCAGTGTTGCGACTGTGGTATATTCCCTGATTTACTAAAGTTTAGCAAAGTTATTCCTTTATTTAAAAGTGGTGACCAAGAAGACAGTAATAACTATAGGCCAATTTCCATATTACCAACTTTGAGCAAAGTCTTCGAGAAACTAATTTTAAACCAATTAAATAGTCATTTTGCATCAAATGGTTTACTGCACGCCAAACAGTATGGTTTCACAAAGGGGCGCTCTACCACTGATGCCGGAGTAGCTCTTTTGTCACATATATACAAAGCATGGGAAAATTCAAAGAATGCTTTGGGGATATTCTGCGACCTTTCTAAGGCTTTCGACTGTGTAGAACATTCCACTCTATTACGGAAACTAAATTTTTATGGTATCAAAGGTTTAGCTCAGGATCTCATAGCTTCATATCTTCAGAACAGGGTACAAACCGTTGTCGTTAATGGAGAGAAATCTCGCGGTGCGCCGATTAACATAGGTGTTCCGCAGGGATCTATCTTAGGACCGTTTTTGTTCTTAGTGTATATTAATGACCTACCTTTTTATTTGCAGGATATGTGTGAAATAGTACTGTTTGCAGATGACACCTCATTAATTTTTAATGTGGATAGACATGACACAAATGTTGACGAAGTAAACTCTGCTCTTTTACGCATATCCAATTGGTTTAATGCTAATAATTTACTATTAAATACAAAAAAAACAAATTGTGTAGAATTTATCCTCCCAAATGTAAAAAAGGTGAAAAGGAATATTATTTTAAACGGGGAGGTATTATACCCTGTGGAATCGACTGTTTTTCTTGGTTTGACATTAGATGAGAAGCTTCAATGGGGGGCCCATGTTACCACCACCGCTGCTAAGCTCAGCTCAGCTGCATATGCAGTTAGAAGAATAAGGCATCTCACCGATGAAGAAACGGCTAGATTGGTTTACTTTAGCTACTTTCATAGCATAATGTCCTATGGAATTCTGCTATGGGGCAGGGCTGCAGATATAGAAACTATATTTATATTACAGAAAAGAGCCATACGCTCTGTATATAATTTGCGTGCTCGAGACTCACTAAGAGATCTCTTTAAGAATACTGGTATCCTTACTGTACCGTCGCAGTATATATTTAATAATATTTTATATGTACATAATAACGCTTACTTACACACAAAAGTAGGAGATAGACATTGTTATGACACAAGAAACAGAAATAAAATTGAAATGCCATTATTCCGGCTAGCTAAAGTTAAAAATTCATTTATGGGCCAAGGTATACGCTTTTACAACAGAATTCCTCATAATATTAAAGAGTTAAGTAGTTCTAAATTTAAATCTTATATAAAAAATGTACTTGTCAAGAGAGCCTATTACAGTATTAAGGAATATATGGAAGATAAAAACCCATGGAGGGTTGTCGCGTAAAAACCACAGGACAGTTCTTTGGCATATTATGATAATATAATATTATGACATTATTACATATGTAATTTGTAAAATTGTAAATCTGACATGATTAAAAAGAGCAACTATGGAGTTTCTTGCCGATTCTTCTCCGTAGATACTGCTTTCCGAATCGGTGGTAAATGTTAAAATATGTACTTAATGACGTTTCAAAAGTGCTTCTAGAAGAAGTCTAATTGAATAAATAAATGTTTGAGTTTGAGTTTGAGTTTGAAAAAAACCACAAAAACCTAACATCTTTCAGATATCACTTGAGTGAAATTTCATTTTAAACCAAAAATCAAGTTTTACGTTAGATAGAATATAAACTCAGGCATCGTATTCTGATAATAACTTGCGAAGTGATAAGTATATAGGCCACCATCCCGACTTGCGATCCTTAATATTTCCCAAAGGGGTAACTTTAAAAATACGCTCAGATTCCGTTGAGAAGGGTGCATATATTAACTTTGGAGTTTAATCGTGAAGTTATTTTTCAACATTAAATTAAAAATGTAGCTTTAATGACTTCGCAGAGTTCATTTTTCGTTTTGCGCATTATTCTCCGGTTTTTATTACTTAATTATCCTTGGCTTTGATTATAGGTAATATTTTTTATAATTTTCTTTACTAGTTTTTTATAATTCCCATAGAAATAGTGACATACCATACACCGTTATTTTTAAGCTATTGCATATTTTTTTATCTCAGACTTTGAGCGCGGCGACTGAATGTAAAAATTCCGTAACGAAAAACCCAACACCCCCCACTCCAACCGGCACAGCGATGCGATGCTATGCAATAGCTTTAGCGCGGCAGTCCTCGAGTGACACACGTGCTTTTTAATGTTCTAATATCATTAATTCTGTATTTTAAATTAAAAACAAGAACGGACTTGGCAAGAATTATTTTAATGTATAAAATATTTTCAATTTTTTATACTCCACTCGTGTATCTCCATGACAAAAGGCAATTTTGCAGTTTATTAACATTAAACATAGAAAAGTGTATAATGTAACACTTAACTAAATTAGCCATTTAAAACACGCAAACATGTGTAATGAATATTGTTAATCCTTTATAATTTTTGTTGGTTTTCGAAAGCAATAAAAAGTGGAAGTAATATAAAGTGATTACGAGGTTTTTTAATTGGTGTCTGAATTTTATTCTAAAGAGTTTAGATGTATAATATTGTACAGGTCCTTCGAGCCGGATCTAAACCAGTGACATATATTTGGGTTTAATAAATATTTCATATTTATTACGTGCACTGTTCTTCTAAAACTGACTAGGATAACATTAGGCATACAGATCATGAATCAACTAAAGCATAATCCTTTAATCAATACGACGTATCATCATCACCGCATTATGTTCCCACTGCAGGAAACTGGACTTCTATGAGGGTAAACGATAACCTTATAAGGTCTACTGATAAAACAAACCACGTGAATGTGTGAAATTTTAATTTATAGAATATAGACAAACAGACCACGTGTTCAAAAACCCAAGTACCAATCAGTCTCTAAAAGGAGATTCAGAGCCAGCTATTGAGCAATCTACTAATGGTTTCGTTGCGATACCGTGATGACAATATAACAAAAACTCTGTTCTCCCGTTTACTTTTTCACCCTTCACAAATGTTGCGGAAATCGTATCGTTGTGTATTAAAATATCTTGTCATTTGCTTTTGTTACTGTTTCGCTTTTTGGCTCGAGTATTTTTTGTCATTACGCTGTATTGTAGATTTAAAAGTTTATTTCTTATCCTATTTATATACAACTAATCTATATACTAATATTATAAATCTGAAGAGTTTGTTTGTTTGTTTGAACGCGCTAATCGCAGGAAATACTGGTCCGATTTGAAAAATTATTTCGGTGTTAGATAGCCCATTTATCGAGGAAGATTATATTTATCATCACCCTAAAATCAACAGGAGCGGAGCAATGCGGGTGAAACCGCTACAGCTAGTGAATACCTAATAAAATCTAAACGCAAGATAACTTTTTTTAGTCCTTCATATTTTATGCTTTATTTTAGTAAGTAAAAAGTGTCGCCTTTTCAGAAAATAATTCCTCTTAGAAGAATTTATTAACATAAAATATATACCTACCTATAAATGTATTTAATTTTAACTTATTAACCAAATTGATTGATAAATTCATTCAGGCTTTATGTGCTTTTTTATTGTATTTTCATCTCTACCACGAGATAAATACAAACTTTTTCAGAGAATTTCAAAAAGATCAGCATGAATACTACGCGCAGTATTGAAATAAACAATTGAAAAGCTTCCAAGAACAACGTAGTATGTTATTCATCGGAGTGAGAAGTATCGGCAGCTCACATTTAGTTTATTATAACGAGTGACAAGTTCCATTGAAACAGCACGATGTATAGAAGACTGTCGAACTAAAATACATAGACGAGGTATTGTTCAGGTTAACAAACTATTGAATCTGTGCTATTGAACATTATAACATCTGTTTTCTGCCTAATTTTGTAATCTTACATATTATGCACAACCAATAGAGATTAAAATGCTAAATAGCAGAATACCCAAATAGGCAACGCTTTTCAATCTCTATACGGTTGAAGGCCGTGAATATGTGTTATCCACAGGTGAAACCACGGGGCAAAATTACTTTAAACACAACCCAATTCCATTCTCCATTTAGATTGCAAAAATGATAGCATCCACATACGTAGACGGCGCGATTGTCTTCTCGTTAAAAATATACCACGCACGTCATCCCAACTGTCATTTGTTTGTCATACTGTTGACAAATGCTTATTATCGCGGTTTGTTTATTGCACCATTAACGTGGCCCTGTCATAAAAGCGGACTCTTCCGACCTCTTTCCCTCGAGAGGCAACGTCCTTTAAATATGCTTACGAAATATGCCCTCTGCGTCTATTTTGCTACCTATGACGTATATTTTTGGATGGCGTTTCCAGGATTTAGGGTTTTTTGTTACGTTTTTCTGGGAATGAATTATTGTCAATTACTTTTCTCGGGTCTTTTGTGTTTAATATGATGAACGTAAGTAGAAAAATTTGTTCTTTATGATGGCATTTGCTTTAAACAAAATCTCTACAAAAATATTAAACTATTTTTCAATTTAAACCAACCAATCAACCAACCACAATCACCACTCAATACCAGTGCTTCCAATCGAAAGATATGTCCGAAGATATATAGATATATAATCAATACTCAAATAAATAACACAACTATGAATCCCTTGAACCGGCGCGAAGCTAGCGTGCTTAAGTCGGACCTGTGTCAAGTGCTGATAAGGTCAGCTGTCATCGTGACTGTTAAAATGACAGCTCGCTGAATTTGAAGATAAACGCTTTCGGACTGTACATTTCGAATATTTTCCAGCAGTACATTTGGAATTTCGTCTTGGCTATGGAAAAATAGATAGTTTGTAGTAAAAGACGTCTATTTTTATTTATGGACTGATGAAATAACTAGGTGTGTTTTAAAAATAATTTAGTTGTGTTAAATCAGATGCATTTGATTGTCGAGGTTGCTTAGTAAAATATAAAAAATAAATAAAATATTTTTTTTTTCTTATAATATCTTAGTTTCGTATTTAGTACATTTTTGTTAAATAGCTATACAATTTATGACGAAACTTAAAGAGTAAGTTTCTTAAATCTATATGACGTTTTACTTATCAAAAATGAATTAAACATTAAATTTACGTCAAAGAACAAAAATACATTAACAAGGCCGCATGTGACAACCCTACAGTTAATTATTTCGGATGGTTATGAGTTACCCCATTATCAAGTTACTCAGTGTGTCACATAAAAGTGAGAGTTTTTATTAACATTTACTCTTGTAATTGCTGTAGTTTGTTACATTCTTTTCCCTTATAATTAACAACTAGATTTAGGAAGAATTAATTAAATGTTTATTTTCATAATTGTTTTTGTATGAATAAGGAATATAATTAAAACCAATTAAAATTATAATTTTCACTTTTATAAATATTATATAGATAGTTCAAATTATATCATCATCATTATCAACCTATATTTGTTTCCACTGTACACAGGCCTACTTTCAGTGTAAAGTTCGCTACGACAAATTTTATTCATTGCATTAAATTATAGGGTAAAAGTGGGATAGATGCCGCACGGGGATAGATGCCCCATTTTCAAAAAACCTCACTTCCCAGAGTCGTGACTACGAATTAATGATTTAAATAGGAGCTCCTATCACCCCGCACCTCGGTTGTTTGGTGAAAAAGTGTTTCGCTAGTGCGTGTAATAATATCCGCGGCGAACTTCACGAACACGTTAAAATTTAAAAAGGTTGATATTTGTCTTTGCATAACTTTATAAGTTTTAATAAATTTCACTATATTTCTTATTATGTCTATACACTAGTTCATTAAGTACAAATCTAAGTGAAAATATTGGCTCATTTGTTTTTATTTAATAAAAAAAAAATACTGGGGCAGCTATCCTTATCAAAAAGTATAGTTGCCCCTTTTTTTCGAGGGATAGATGCCCTTAGGGGCCTCTAAGGGCATCCATCCCTCAATACATATGTACATGTTATTATCGATAATCACAGGTACTGTTTATATTTTTACCTGATTGCGTCAGAGGTTTTCTCTATGTTAACCGTTTTTGCTCCTTTAATTTGCTTTTTTTTGTTATGTATACTTACTTATTAATGATCTGCCCTTATACTGATTGTAGGAGAACCACGCCACGAAAATACAAAAGAAAGAAGGAGTGCGAGCGCAAGTATATTCTTGGACAACAGAACAACTATGTTAACATGACATTTGCTGGTTTATCATATAAATTTTATTAGATTTCGCGTTTATAGAGTATGTAAGGCATCTATCCCACTCTGTAGGCATCTATCCTCCTTAGTATTTTCATGGTGGGGCAACTATCCAACTAAGTAGGCATCTATCCTCAAAAAAGGTGTTCTACAAAAATATTTATTACACATTATCTATAAATGATAGGATAAAAAATATATGTATATAGTAATTCAAAACAGATAATTAACCTAGCTATATTCATACAAAGTGTTCGTATAAGATTCATGTTTTTAAAATTATGAGGCTATTTCAAAAAGTGGGGCATCTATCCCACTTTTACCCTATTAATAAAATTTACCAGTTACCAAATAAAACAAATAAGCTTTATTTTATAATACTACAAAGTTATAAATGTATGTTTAAATCAAATATAATATGTCCATAAAGTTTGAAATGCTATTCAGTTTTCATTTATATGAAATTTCTTTATATTATGACGTAGCAAACTGCTACGGCGTAACCGTGCTACGAGGAAGGTGAAACTAAAAGAAGACAGTAATAAAATGCATGTTATAGGAGTGTTTTCATTTTATTTTTATGAACAGCTATGAAATAATTCTTAAACATTATTTTTATATTAAAAGTGTTATATTATAAGCTTGGAAATAAAATGTGTTTAATGAATTTGTTTGTTTTATTTATTTATTGAAACGATTTATTTTGAAGCGAAACTTCTTTAGGCGCGTTGAGAGTAAAAATTCGAGGTCGCGACATGGCATTACCGTAACGTCATGGAGTAAGGCGATGATTTTGGTATCTTTGTATTTTGGAAAAGAACTTTCACTTCTGACACGTGTGCTCGGTACAAACGCTCTTTTTTAACTACAGTCTAGTCTAGATTAAGACTTAAATATACATTAAGTTAAATTATAAATTCGTACATATATAAAATGGTATTTTAATTATTATTATCCATAGTAAATTTAATCGTACCATATCTCTACCATTTAGAAAGACCGATCTGTAAATCGCAAAACGTAAAATTATCAAAACATTCGCAACCCTATCTGCTGACCATACAAACAGATTGACAAATGAAAGTTTTATGACCGACTCCGCACTAATGACGCTTACATAGTGACAGCTCTGCGGTGACCAATCACAGGCCGCGGCGGCACACACACACGCACTCACAGACACACACGCGCACCGCACACCTTCCGAGTTTATTTTGTAAGCATTCCAAAGGTGCAAACGTTGGAGATAGGCTTTTTATCTGTCTTTGACTCCTTTTTATCTGTCCGTTGCAGGTATAAATAGGATGTAAACAGAGATAGGGCAGCTCCCATGCTGAATGCTGGATTAAGGACTGCACTCGCAAATACTTTGAAGTGGTGGATGAATGGGTGCATTTTTGTATGACTTGTCGAGTGAGACGCTGAATTAACTTATGGACTTTTGATTAGTTATGCTTAGGATTTTAAAGGGCGTGATTTTGATAGTCACTGTACATATTAATAACTCAGGCCCCGGAATCACAGACACAATAGAAAATCTATTGTGTCGTGGACCGATCGGGCCGTTTGGGGCTCAATGGGTTATGACGTCTTAGTTAATAATAAAATAAAAATAAGAGATGTGCTTTTGTTACTAAATATGTGACTAGATGGCGCTGTATGTTCTGAGAAAGCTTCCGAAACAATCGGAATATTAATTTCATATTTATTTGTGTAAGGGCAGATTTTTCAATACTTGGATAAAACTTATCTGTTCAATAAAGTATTACATATTAAACTGTCACGTAAACTGTCAAATACGGGCAATTACCTAGAATACCTACATTTTTAAAATGGTACTTTTATACATTATTCGACGTTTAGTTTTAACCACGGATTGAAAAATCAATCCTAAGATGTAATTTAGTAAATACTATTTATTATGTCTTTACCTCAGAATAATAAAGCATTAAAATTATGAACGGCGTATTCGTTTCAAGCAGTTTTCTGCACATAAAAATATAGTTATGTTTTTAGGAACGGTTGTATTAATTATTCTTTATAGGTATATGTTGTATTAGTTTTGATGGCGGATATTTATGTAATTTTATATAATTATTTGTTACTTTAGGTTTTTTAATTACATATAAGTTAAAATTGTGTGCTGCAGTATTTTTTTTTGTATAATGAAATGATACCTCGAAAAAGGAAGCTGGGCTAAGGCTAGTTATATGTACATGTGTTCAATAGTACTTATATCTTCGTAGAAAAGAGTAACTTGAAATAAATATAATTCAATTTTTTTTTTTTAAAGATATTTCAATATAATACGAAAAGGCAGACTTTAATTACGTTAAAATATTTAAGTCACTGACAAATATTTATAATTTTAGCTTTGATGAAGTTTATAGGGAAAATCTCAACAAGGCAAAGTTCAAGTCAATTATTTCGTTTCCTTATTGAAAATGTTCCTTACAATATTTTTTTTGCTCTTTATTTGATTTAAAAACTCCCAGTATTAAGTTTACAAGGTTTAAAAAGTTCATTAACCTTAACGAAAATTTGTTTTTATCAACCTAACACTAAAAACACAAAAAACTATTAATTGATTTAGTTCAGTACGGATTCACAGAAGCCGTTAATGAATTCATCTAAAACTATAGCTCTAAGCACCTCTAGACGGGACTTATTAAAATGAGCAACTTAAAACAACATTGAACGCCGATTGGTTCGGAATCAAGTCCTTAACTCTTCAATTCCCATGTCTAAATTAATAGCAATTTTGCATTTCTCTTTTACTGAAATAGTTTAGATACATCTGGCGAAGACAAAAACAAAGAACAAAAAAATTAATTCTACCCCCCATTTTTTTTATGGGGGTGTCACCTACAGGTGACACTGGGCATTGTTTTAACTTAGACTCTAAAGGACTAACGAGGTTTTTCTTTTTTTTGGTAGGAATAAAATATCGATTTTTATTATAATAATAATTATTTATTTATGAACAAGTAGAAAAAAAATACATAACTTATTTTATGTGGAACATGTACCAACACTTTAGAAGTAAACCGATATTGCACTTGGCGCACATTCTTCTAGTGCGTTGGTGATAGTACCTGCATCTTCACTGTGAGCAATCGAATGCCGAGTGGTCGTCCACAGTTCCAGCACTCCTCACTTCTGTGGGCACTCTCATTTGTGCTGAAACGCCCCAGGCAGAATTACGGTTGCCACATTCCGCTGGAAATCGTAGTAGGTCCAGTTAGTTTCCATCAGCCCTTTGATCAGCCATGCATTTTGGCAAGCTGCTTCTATGCTAAAACCCGTTTTTTATCCACAAATCCAATGCGATCTACTTTTATGGTAGGATCCAATCCGTGTTAGTTGGATACGATGGTAACGTAGCTGTTGTTATGCCACTTGGCGGTAATAATTTCATCAGAAGCTTTCTAATATCTTTTTTCTTCGGTATTTCGACTTGTTCTTCCTCGTCATGTACACAATTTTCTCCAGAGACGGAAGTTCTATTTTAACATTATACTTGTGACCAAAACATGCGACTAAAAAATGAAAAATACTAGCGTCATTTTCGTCTCCACTATCTTCGTCAGTCACCACACCATCATCAGGAGGAAATAAAATAATATCGCCTGGGTCTTCTCCGGCGTGCAACTCCTCGGCAATCTCATCTAACGTCAACCTGTTATACGTAAATAAGCTCTAAAACAATATCACGACATAGCAATAAGACAAAATATAAACAACAGTCTTGTTATTACTTACAATGAATTCGGAATAATAAAGTTATTATAATGCCCAGTGTCACCTCCAGGTGACACGGCATATTTTCAGTGCTGTAGTGAAGATGCTATTAGTTATTTTTAGCATAAAATATATTTATATTATAGCTTATATATTCATTTATTATATATAATAAGAAAAAAAGCAATACTTACTGCCGGGACATTGTTATATCACTTTATACTTCAAGGAATCACACAAACTCTGACTACTTCAAGTACGCGCGAAACAACTAAACAAATTTGCTAAATATCATAAAGTTAGCTTTGCCAGAAAAAAACCATGAATAGTTCAACTAATAAGCTTAGCTACAAACGTGGTAGAATTAAAAAATAAATTTTCATGTGGTAGAAAAAAAATATTAAACTACTGTCACCTACAGGTGACACTGGGAATTGAAGGGTTAATATCTTATGAAAGTGCTTGGCGCTAGCGTCTAACAATTCTGCTGAAGTACTTTGATGGAGTCATGGAGGCTTGCGCGGTGAAGGCTGTACTCCAGTTGTAACCGAGCGCTCGGAACGGACGGCCGTGCGTCGCTCCGCCTCGAATACCGCATCGCGAGTGTATACGACATTCAGTGAGTGTTGTGTTTGTGAATTGACGTGCTTCACGTGCGAAAATATTGATAGGATATGATAAATACGATCTATTTGTAAGATAAAACGTGACAGCGTTATGTAGAGCGAATTGTGTATGTGCATGTGATACTGGAAGCTCTTATTTTATATTTGGTAAGTGATAGGTTTGGAAAGATGTGTTATTTCTATGTAATTTTTCATGCCTCTAATGGGGGCCACTTTACTAGAAAATAGTAATACTTCATAAGCTCCGATCTTCTAAGCTCTATCAGGTGAAATAAACTATAATATTTCTCAATTAAAATCTTCTCCTATACTTAATTACTATTTTAACGAAATAATTATTTTATAATCAATTTATAATTTATTCCATAATTTATAACAGCATAATTCTACCTCGCGTCCTACTTCGTAATATAAGCGCAAATAAAATCACTTATCGTGCTCTACAAATTCGATTTTAATAAGTATAACCCTTCCAAACACAGTTAATCGAATCAAACGCGAAATGCAAATGCAGACGTATAGATCGTTAGATACTATATAGGTCGTGTCAAATATTTTGATACCCCAAATCAGGCTTCCACGTGCAAATAGCTTGGGTCAAATTATACTATGAATATGGATTACATACATGAATATGCTATATCTCTCCCATGGGCTACAAACTTAGTAGAGGATACTTTGAATGCAGCCTAGACTCTACAAAGTAAATACTCTTGTGGTTTAAATATGCAGAGTCGTCAAATAGATAGAGTCAGTAAACTGTAATAAAATATCTTATGTGTATGCACATAAATAAGTTTTGGTTGCTTTGAAAGCAATGAAGCCACACTTAGAGATAACATTTTATTTCTATGCAGGTTATTATGGTAGAGGCAGAACATCGTTTGGTTGTATAATTAAAATGAAGAGTTTTTGAAATCGCAACCTAATACTAACCCATTCTTAATTATTATATTGTATTATATTATATGGGGTGTCAATTAAATTATTCATATTGTTAACTAAATAGTATATTCTATGAATGGAAAACTTGTCTCGTTTTTGGGAACAATTAATAATACGATTCATTGTAGCAGCTCTATGTACTAAAATTACAAGATGGAAGTGATTTTTTAATCGTATGTATTGTATATTTGTAATGCTAAATGCGAAATTGTTTCAAATTTTTTTCTAGAATATTTCCATTCCGTTAAAAGTAACCTGAATAAAACCGATGGTAAAGGTCATAAACGCGAGAAACTAATTGAAAATAGTAAAAATATTTACTCAATAATATAAAACACCAAGTTTACCAAGCTCAATGCCATTACTTAATACTTTTATTTTCGAATTTTATGCAAAATTTTATCAGCATAATATTATATATTCACTAGCGGTCCGCCCCGGCTTCGCCCGTGGTACATATGAAAAATAGATGTTGGCCGATTCTCAGACTTACCCGATATGCACAGAAAATTTCATGAGAATCGGTCCACCCGTTTCGGAGGAGTATGCAGACTAACATTGTGACACGAGAATTTTATATATAAGATTTATTAAACTCTGATAACTTGTAACGGATGAATTTTAATTTATTAATAGCATTTACCCTTGCTTCAACCTTGCGTGGCCAAAAAAGAGAATTTACAATATTCTATTAATAGATCTCTGATAGAATTTTTAAATATCAATTTTCTTGGTATTTGAGAAATTCTATCAGATAGCATCAGTTAATAGTTTTGGAGACTATTCAGAAATAATATAATTTATAAACAGTTGAACACATGTGTAAGTGAAGTCCCATGTCCCCAAGTGGGGTAAGGGGCAGATGCATTATGCATACTTACATCTGTTTCACTGATCGATTTTCTTTAAGGACAAGTAGGTGATCAGCCTTCTGTGTCCTGCTAGACCGAGACATTTTTTCTTCGTCTCCACCGGGAATCGAACCCAGGATCCCTTGGTTCTACGCTCAACCACTGTACCAAGGAGGCGGTGAACACATGTACATGTAGAGAGTTTTTCATATGTGTGTAGGTTCTGAACCTTAACACGAAAAGTACAACATAATCTAACCCATTGACCACCGAGCGGCCCGATCGGGCCGAGACACAATAGATTTTCTATTGTGTCTGTGATCCGAGGACTGACGGATTAAAGCATAATATTATATTCGTTATACTTTCTACCATAATTATAGCGTTTAACTATATTTCCCTCTAAAATCTGAACTTGCAAGAGACCTTGCGAAATAACATAAGCATTTAGGGCCGATTTTTCAATGCTTGGATAAAACTTATTCGTCGAATAAAGTATAAAACGACCATTTTAAAAACGTATTCTAATTGCCCGTATTTGACAGTTTATGTGACATTTTAATATTATCGTGTAATACTATATTGGACGGATAAGTTTTATCCTTGGTTTTATCCAAGCATTGAAAAATCGGCCCTTAATAGCAAAAACAAAAGAAGAAAAATTAAGTCCGCCAATTCGTAGACGTACAAAGAAGGGCGGAAAATTAGTGTCACATAAATTAAATATCCAGAACCTTCCAGATTTCAAGGTTAGCACTTTACTGTTTACTATGCATGCTGTGTGTGCATAGCTGCTAATCATGCATGCTGCACATTTATATGCATGCGTGGAAAGCTGAAAATTGAATTGTGAAGGCAATACGTACTCTATTAGTAGTCATTGCAGTTGGCTTGTTTACTGGCGGAGTTTGTCGAAAACTTCATACAAAAACGTATACGAATTTTAGTCATAATAAATGTCAATTTAAGAAACAAGTACTTACATCTTTTATGTTACATTTATTGCAAACTATCGACTCGCCCCGGATTTGAACGTATATGTTATTATATAAACGACTTTATTTTTTTAAATCACACATCAATTTCAGTTGCGCAGAATTAAAGATCTTAGCACATAAATAGGGATTGCATACAATAAGGATGCAATTTTGTTCTATAATATATTTGATGAAACATACCTATTATGTATTACAAAAAAAAAACTTTGATGAAAATATATTAGTATTGAATTTAAACATAAATTTTAATTTTTACACGCTCGTGTAAATATTTCTACTTAAGTGGGAGACTCTGACAACTGCGATACCTCTGCTCTACATAGAGCATAATATGCAATGATTGTAAAATATTTTATAAGATATTATATAAATTATTTACTTAAATAGTCTATAATGTAAGAAAATATGCTGTGTCTTCTTGCATAATCTATACTCATTAAAAAGCTTATTGAAATAAATATCATACTATGACAAAGTCCACGTTTCAAAATTATTGACTAATTGAATTTAAATAATGCATAAACTATAATAAAGTTTAGTATAAATTGTTTATGAATAAAAATGTGTCTTCAACATATTATATCTATAACTATATATCAGTTCATGTAAAGCCAGGGGTTGTAAGTAGTCAACATATAAAGATTGACTTTCGCGTACCTTTGAAAAATAATTTTTAATATAATGCACTGACATTTAATAATGTTATGGCGACGTGGTTTGTGCGAGAAAATGAAAGTTTCGACTGAATGGAAGTTCGTAGAAAAAATTATATTATTTACGTGTTTAACATAACTAGTTGTGTCCCGAGGTTTTACCCACATTGCTCCGCATCTATTGGTTTTTAGCATCATGATATTATATAGCCTTTCTCGGTAAATGGACTATCAAACAGTGAAATAAATTTTAAAATGGGACCCGTGGTTCCAGATATTAGCACGTACAAGCAAACAAACAAACTATTCAGCTTCAAATTTCAAATATATTAAGTATCTAAAGATACATTTTTTAACATAATTTATCATGTAAAATATTTTGCAAATAAGAAATGCCAGTGAGAACAAGTATGTAATCAATCTAATTAAAAGTATTTCTGGATACTTTATACTCAGCCAAATAAAGTAGATTTTTGATGAAATTTCGATACTAATTTTAGTAAGCCAGGGTTGTTCATGTTTTTATTTTAATTTATTTTAAACAGAAATTAGCTCATAAGTAATAGAGATTTAAGATTCATTAAAATTATGAAATAAATTATTTATGAAATGCTAGTTATATATTATATTATGTAGGTAAAAATATCCATCTTCAACACTCAAACACAAATATTTATTTATTCAATTAGACTTCTTCTTCCACTTTTGAATCGTCATAACACATTTTTTTATAAATATATGCCAAAAGTTACAATTATTCTGTCGTTAAAAAAATGATTATGTATCATGTTTAAATTGGTATTTTATCCTGTTAAAATGGAGCCTCAGTAAAAAGATGAAACTGTTAATAGAACTTTGTTATGGAAAAGTACTTTCTTACGAAACAACTTATTGTTTCCCGAAGATATATTTCAAAGTTCGTTAATATAAGCATTTTACAAGTTTCGCTCTCAGTCCAAGTTCAAAAATATAAATATTGTATTAACTGATTTTAACGGTAACTTTATTTATAACTGCTTTATAAGAAGGTTCTCAAAATGGTTCCAAACAATTTTTAATGTGCTATTTGTAGTTTAGTACTTTTTTGTCGTTGTGTGAAATCAATCAATTTTCGAATAGATTTGCTTGAGCTATCCCTAACAGTGCGTACTTAACTGTAATATTTTATTGATATGATTCACTAAACAAAGTCTTTTCTTGTTAAAAGTTGTTATTATAAGCTAGTCCATTTATGATAAAATTTGTTCTACAATGTAGTCTCAAAATGGATACTAAAATCAAGGTTGTCGCTAAATCCATGGCGAAGTGCGACATAAGACCTGGGGTTCCTCCACATTAGCACCACTCAGACACAAGTGTCAGAACTCAAGTAACACGACCCTTGAGCTCTCGGCTTTCCTTTCATATTTATGTATGGATAGTTTGTAACGAACTATTGTTGTACCTATACATTAGTCTGGTAGTAGGGAGTTTAAATGGTAAAGTATAATATAAAGTAAAAGCTTAGTTTAAGTTTGCAAGAGTATTAAGGTTGTAATAATAGGAAATAGGACACATTATTGGTCGTCTAGTTATCTATTAATTTTAAACCCCATGACTTAGATATAGTAGAGTAGAGTCGATTAAGATAATGAAAAAAGTGATAAATTTGTTGCATTGAGTTGACATTATCAGAAGCTAAGTGTGTGGTATGATTTCCTGCTAAGTCGTTTTACTAACAACATTATTGTTTACAGTGACAACAAAAAAAAATAGTAATTTATAATAATTCACTCAGTTTTCCAAACCAAATTGATCAAATGCTTAAAATTATATTTTATATTAATGCAATTAAAAGTCCAAAGGAAAGTATAACAATATGATCTCTACTTTATCTATAAAAATAATAACAATATGCAATACATTGTGTGTATAAAAAGCATCAGGCGCACTACCAAAAATTCTAAATGCAAATAATATACAGAGAACAAACCGACTGTTTCTTTCCTAATAACTTTTATATTGAATAATTCAATAATGTATCTAAACATTTCCAAATAACGATCATAAATTCAATCATCAATAAAGTTAAAATCTTACAAGGAAATATAAAATACAATAACAAAAAGTATCTAGAACTTTCTATAGGTGATAATTAGAAGTCCAAAGGAAAATTTTCATATCATACACGTTATTCAACTTGTTAAAAGTTCCCCATATGAACTTTTAATTGGATTATGCCTGAAATTGACGGTGTAGTTTCGAAAAATTACTTTTGAAATTTTTACATTCCTATTCCGGTTATAACGGTGTCGAATATTTTTTATTTCGTGTAAAAAACCATGTGGAACCGCGGACTATGTAAAGAATTCAATGTATTTCCCGTTTTGCGATTTGGTCCGCGTTTGGCAAAGTACGATCTCATGCAGGATATTTAAATTTTTAAAATAGTGGTTCATATTATATTGTTATTTTACATAGACTATATTTCTGAGTTTAATAATAAATAACAATAAGTTGAAACTTAAAATACCAAATTAAAAAGGCTCGGTCCAAAAGGTACATAAAGGAATCAAATAGAGAAACAGTTTTGAATCTACATCGTTCCTTTACATCTCTCCAAGGAATACCTTCCAGACTATTTTTTGTTTTATTTTTTCTAAATATACTCATATGCTTTACGTACATAAAAAGTATTTTCATTTTACTCTCTCTAATAAAAGAAATACATAGATTCAAGCTGTATAAAACTATTATGGCTTGTATGGTAAAGTGCTTGTATTAAAGTGATTTTATGTCACTTTTATTCGGTTACTTATAAAATGACATTCTTAGTTTACAGTAAAATATAGGTAACAACAAAAAATGAGATGGTCATTGTATGTATGTATGGTGTTCACGCATAAACTACTGGACCGATTTTGATGAAATTTGGCCGAGATAATCTTTAGACCTTGAGAAAGAATATAGGCTACCTTTTATTGCGAAATTGTACCACGGCGAGTGTATAATATTCTTTCAATGTGAATAAATGAAGGATATTTTTATTATTATATAGGATAGCAAAATACATGAAATTTATATTAAACTAGAGGTCCGCCCCGGCTTCGCCCGTGGCACATATTTCGCAATAAAAGGTAGCCTATGTCCTTTCTCGGGTATCAAAATATCTCCATACCAAATTTCATGCAAATTGGTTCAGTAGTTTAGGCGTGATTGAGTAACAGACAGACAGACAGAGTTACTTTCGCATTCATAATATTAGTATGGATTACAATAGATATTCTTGACGTCTACGGAAAAGGAAATAAACGTCATTCACGAAGCACCACATCTAATTGTTGTATGTTTATGGCTTTTAGGGGAGCTTCAGCTTTCCCCTCCATGATAAATATATAATGTTTCTTAATTGCAGCAATTTCTGACTTGCCAATTTATTAATTGTATAGAAAACTAGCATGCACCCGCGGCTTCGCCCGCTTTGTCTAAAACCTAATAAATTATATATTTAAACCTTCCTCAACTCTATCTATTAAAAAACCGCAAAAAAAATCCGTTGCGTAGTTTTAAAGATTTAAGCATACATAGGGACATAGGGACAGAGAAAGGGACTTTGTTCAATACTATGTAGTGATATTTTTCTACTCCATTCGAATACAAAATAACGTTAGTTTTATTTTCAAAATTAAGTGATTCTCACACTAACATAAAAACGGTAGAGTAGTCTTCATAAACAGTTAGGTAGTTTCTATCTAAATCGTAATTCACTTAATATGTCTATCTATATTATAGAATCTTTAATATAAAAAAATGAATCGCAAAATGTGTTGGTAAGATCGAGAACGGCTGCACCGATTTCGTTAATTCTTTTTTTTATAATATTCCTTGAAGTACGAGGATGGTTCATACGGAGAGAAAACGTAAACATGTACCACGGGCGAAGCCGGGGCGGAACGCTAAATTGTTAATGTTGAAATAATAAATTATATAAATTTCATACTGAAAATGAAACAAAACCTATTTAAAACAATATCTGAACAAACAGCACGGACAAAGTTCAACGTAACCTACTAAATAGTTCTCACTTCAATGCCGTATGAACTCTTTAAACAATAGACGGTATTGATTAACAGGTGACAATCAGTTTTGTTAACAATACCTCTGTCTCGCTGAAATGATAACGAATGAGTGAAGATTTTGTGCTAAAATTGTGAAGCATCTATTTTTATAAATAGGCTTATATTACGATGGCTAATTAAAATACCTTCTATGATCAAAACGTGTGCAAATTTAGATTTTAATTATATTTTCATATTAAGAATGCACAATCATTTGCTCTCATTCAATTATATTGTATTTCGATTTGGTATATTAGCAAAATAGATCGTCTATTTACCATATAGTTTTACCATGATTGAATTCAAAATTTATATCTATCGAAACTAACCTTTCATATAAATTATAATGCATGCATCATATTATTAAAATATAAAAAAAGAGTAAAGTTCTGAAATTAATTACTGTATTTTTGTTATTATGCCAAATAAATGAATTAGAATTTGAAATAAACAGCGTATTACAAAATGAAAAGACGATATAAGTATAGACAAAACCCAACCAAAACCCATAGTATTGATTAACGAAGAGCAATCAGCACAAAATCATAAAGGAGTCTATTGTCTCGATAACTTCCACCTCACAGTGCACCCACGTAGTCTGAAACGCCTCTTGGGTGTCCCTTATTGCTCCATAAACACCCACATTGGGTAAAATATATACAAATATATGTATGTTATGTCTAAGAGTGTAATTATGGCTGACTGGTTGGCTTGGCCCTGCCTTCAGAGCCATAGGTCGTGGGTTCGAATCCCACCCGGGGCAATTATTTGTGTGAACATAGATGTTTGCTCTGTGTTAATTATCTATATAAGTATTTATTTAAAATTATATAATATGTATGATGAAAATTGTCCTGAAATATTTATTTATTTATTATATACTGTAGCATGTCTAAAATGCATTGGTACGAAGGATAAGGTAAGTATATAAATAAAAATGAATAAATGGTTGTTTTTGCCAAGACTGGAATCCATTTTCTTCATTTTTCAGTACTTCATTCTGTCTTTATGTTTGTTCTTTTAATTTTATAGTATTCTGAAAAATAAAATATCTGAGATTTTAGTGATAAGAAAGAACTTTTTGCCTAATTTTTTGACGTAGTATGAATTTATATAATAATTTATAAATTGTATATCTGATAAATTTTATGCAAATGTTTTACTTTAACCAACAAATTAAATGCGCTAGTATTTATCATATTGTCACATTATAAAGAACAAACCCACGTATCTGAAATTCTCAACATCTATATTTTCACTTTATAACAGGGGTGAACGCATTAAATGCCTCCCCTCGTGAAAATCAACAAACGTAGGCAATAAACATTCACAACAATTAACGTAGGACGTGCTACTTAGAACGAATTTATATATTTACTAGCTTTTCGCCGCGGCTTTGCTTGCTTTGTTACTTGCAAAATTATATACTAAAATCTTTCTTAGAACTCTATCCATACTAATATTATAAATGCGAAAGTAACTCTGTCTGTCTGTCTGTTACTCAATCACGCCTTAACTACTGAACCAATTTGCATGAAATTTGGTATAGAGATATTTTGATACTCGAGAAAGGACATAGGATAGGTTTTATCCCGGAAATCCTACGGGAACGGGTTTTTCTTTGAAAACGTGGGCGAAGCCGCGGGCGGAAAGCTAGTACTCTATATATTAAAAAACTGCATCAAAATCTGTTACGTAGTTTAAAAGATTTAAGTACACATAGGGATGGACAGGCAGCCACAGCGAGTTTGTTTTATACTATGTTGTGACTAGCTTACCACCCACGGCTTTGCTTGCGTGCGTATAACATCGTGTCAAAGTACTACACATAAATGTTCACCTCTCAGGTCACTTTTAGATAAATATAGTTTGTCTAAAACGTTTAAAATGTTCATGAGTTCCATTTAAAATGATGCAGAAAATGTAACCGATCGAGTTAATTTTGTATGTGCATTTTGCAATATAGCACGGGATTACTGTGATTTCCATAGAGACATCTGTCTATATAATAAATAATAATAGTTAAAAAAAACTAAAAAACACGCTTTTTATAGAAAACCGAACTAAAAAATAGAAAATTTTATCAAATTAGTCTATTGTCATCGGTCCTCAATAAATTTACAAAGTTTGAACGAAATCTGGCCGTTTAAAGTGGGTCAAAATCGCGCCCAAAGAAGTCGGTTACAAACAAACAAACATACAGGTGAAGCTAATATAAAGCGTGTAAAAATATTGTTGCATAAACGTCATTTTGCAAAGACTTTGTTTGCAAAGTTTTGATCTAAAATATTATGTTCAAAATCTATAAAATCAGGATAAGATAAACGCATGCTCATATTTTCCAGACAATATCCTCCAAATTTATTTAAGAGCTGTTTAACGATAATTAGGGTTGTGCATAAATCATTGTTAGTTCTTTGTTAGCGACACCCCTGATTGCGTTCTTAGGGGTGAGGAAAATGGCTCGTCATGGTTTGACATCCCTTTTTTAGTTTGGAATTTGAAGATAGTAACAAGATGGTGTTTTATGGTATTATCCAGATATACTAAGAATATTTATAAAGGGAATATCGTCCAAGATCTCATATTGATTCTGTATGGCACAGAAGTTACCCTTTATTATATACTAAACTTCCGCCCGCGGTATCGCACGCGTTTTCAAAGAAAAACCCGCATAGTTCCCGTTCCTTTGAGATTTCCGGGATAAAAACTAGTCTAGATATCTTATTCTCGGTCTTCAGCTACCAAATACCAAATTTCTTTGCAGTATTTGCGTGGAAGAATAACAATCCTCCATCCAACCATCCATCCTCACAAACTTTCGCATTTATAATGTTAGTAGGATATTTCTGACCTTATCAAAATTTTATAAACTTCATAGTTATAACAACCTTTTAGCAAAAGTTGAACAGATTAAAAAACAACAAAGAAAAACTCAAATCATGTTTTAGCCAAATACAGACTATCATTTGACCTTTATACTTCTAGACATTCAAATATTTCTTCAAGTTTTACTGGTCGTTTATCTTATATTCAGTCTTTTAGAATAGTGTGAATTTATTAGAATTGATTTAGGGGTAAAATGTCGAACAGAATTCAATAAAAACTTAAGAATAATATTTTCATTGGCAAATTCAGCATTACTTTGTTTTAAACTAAACCTTATTGAGAAGAAGAAAAAAATAGTTATAATTTTCGGTGAAAAAATACAAAACTTTAAATGGAAAGTTGGAAGGTCTGCAAAATAGAGAAACTGATATAAGTTAGGGAACATACATCTTCAAAGTTCCAAAGGTAACAGACTAAGAGGCCAGAACGGCAGTTTTTCTTTAGCAGGATCATTACTCCTGGCCTGGGGCTTGGTAATTTGCGACGGTCCTCGGTAAATCATTGGCCAGCGACCCGAATACCCTTGTTACCTCTTTTAACTTCTTAATCCCTGGTACCTTATATTTCCACTGATAGGAATAATAAATCTTTTAAAGCCTGTATTAAAAGAGCTAATTTAGGTATAGGGTACTTGGTGAAGATAAATACTTTCATAGGCAGTCTGGCAATTAATTCATTAATACATGTTATTTTTGTGAAATAAGATGCGTAATTACGTCCATTCTCAGCTATAACGTTTTACATTCAATTGTATTCCTATTGGCCACGTGCATAAATTTAAAGAACGAGTATTTGTTTTTAATTGCTGCTCACAAGAAAAAAATGAACCTATTAAACAAAAGTGAAGTCCCATGTCCCCTAGTGGGGTAAGGGGCAGATGCATTATACATCTATATAGGTCGAACCTATTAAATAGCGTATCCAATAAAGAAACTTTCAAAGGTGGAAAATTTTTGGCTTACAATTTTTCGCACAAATTGTTCGCTCTTCCA